>JAGFPH010007332.1:14798-29475 GCA_018207615.1 Philaenus spumarius | reverse complement strand
CTTGGGTTTTTGGATACTTTTATGGTGGTTCGTAAACCAGACATAAAGGACGTTTTCTTCTGACCAGCGCAGGTGCAGGATCAGTGATAATTTGTTTGATGTGAGTGTATCGAGACCCTTCGGCTCTGTGTTTGACTCTATTTGTTAGTTTTAGGATAAAGTCCTCGAGTGTAGCGATTTTGTGCCCTTGAGAGATGGTAGCGTTCGATACGTACCATGGGGAGTTGGTGATCCAACGGAGGATTTTGTTCTGGAAGGATTCCAACTTTTTCTTCCAAGAAACAGATAGTAGAGAGTCATGGCCCCCACATTCGATTGCGGGCCCTGTAACCAGGATCAGGCTCGGGCCCCCCAACCATGTTTGCGTGTTATGCTATGTTTCAAAAATTACATGGTATTTTTTAACCCTTTACAAATTTTATTTAAACTGATAATTGATAATAAGAAATAATTAATGCTATTAGTTCAATCTAAAAACCAAACTTTATTGACAAAATTATTGCAAACATAAATTAAAGTAAATCATTCCCTTTTATTTTACTGAAAGTACATTTCCATTTTGAGATTGATTTCCCTTACTGACCAAAATTAAAATTCAAGTTGACAAAATAATAAGATTATGACAAAGTTAGGAGCTAAACAATTAAAATGTTTTTGAAGTGTTTAATACCCTGATTACAAAAAGCTTACTTTGATGTTTGATAGTCTATCTAATCATAGCTTTCCTAGCTTTTTTTTCTAAAATCATTAATAACGTCTGAAAAATCAACAGTTTTGGCCAATTCATTCTGAGTTGCCAACATTGCCAGATGGTTCGGACGAGTTTAGCCAGTAGTGCTTCGTTGCCAAGTTTTCAGTGAATTCTACAACCTACTAAAAGACCTCTCAGAAGTTGAAACTGTCAATGGGATTGTACAGAAAAGTCTTATAGCTGTGCATAGGTTCAAGAAAATGGGCTGGAGGTTTTTTTTTTATATATTGAGTTTAGAAGCTTCAACGGGTCCTTTTCTGACTGGAACACTGTTACAAATATATTCTTCATATGAAGAGTTTCTTCAAATAGGACTTCTGAATCAGCAAAGTCTGAAGGGTAATATGCAACGAGATTGGCAGTTTTAAGTTTCAGTTCCTCGTTGTCTAGATCCTGATCCATGAACACTAAAACTGGAGCAAACAGGTTACAAATTTCTTCATAGCTTGCAAATATGGGTTTAAATCAGCCATGATGAAATCCAAAACAGGAAAGACAACAGAAGATTTGGAATCCTGTGAAGCTTGTTGCTGAAGTTGCTCGGGCGTATTTTCAACACTGGATTTTCTTTTGAGAGGGAATTCTGGTATAATGCCAACTGCATCGGCGACGTGTTTTGCTTCGTTAAGGATGGTTTCCCACGAATCTCTTAGGGTCTACAATTCAGTTAACAAATCTTTAATCAGTTGAGTTTCTGTATTTAAGGAAATTCCTTTCCTTTGTATGATCTCATTTCTTTGATCAATGGAGGCCAAGATCTTGTGCCAAAACAATGATGTCAAGAGGCCTTTAAAATATCCAAAGTACCTCTCCAGCGCGAAAACAGTCTTTCTGGCATCTGGAGTCAATGTAGGCAAATGATTTTCTTCCAGGAGCAGGTCCAAAACCTTGAGGATCGAAGGATAATGTTTGACAATCGGTCGTACAGCTTGAATTCTTTCATTCCAACGAGTCTCGGAAAGGCTTTGTAAAGATAAAGGGACATGTTGCTTTAATAATTCCCAACGACCAGGGCTGCTGGAGAACAAGGAATAGAAACTATCAATGTTACTAAAAAATGTCACTACGTCGTGGTTCAGTTTTGCAGCATTTACACCAACGCTGTTGAGAGAGTGTGCTCCACAGGGAGAAAAAATAGCAGACTGGTGTTTTTAAAGTATTCTTGATTGTACACCTTTAGTGTGTTCCCGCATGTTAGAGCCGTTGTCATATCCCTGAGCTCGACAGTCGGAAAGTGGTACTCCAAAATTGTCTAAAGTGGACAGTATTTCGTCAGTTATAACCTCACCTGTTTTCCCGCTAAAATTCATAAATTCAATAAATTTTCACATACATAGGCCCCTGGGGGAAGGGGAAGGTAGAGGTAGTGTGTGGGGCCCGAGCAGGCTGTTGTATATTAATATGCAAACAACAGTAACTAGCACGTACGCAACTAACTAAATAGTAACTAACCTAGAATCTAGAATTAATGTTATTTTACTAAACTTTGACTTTGTAATAATTATATATTTGAATTTTTAATCTATGATCCGCTGTAAAATATTCTGCTATAAAAATTAAAAAAATTAAAACAGGGCTATGCCTGGGCCCCCCGAGAGCCCGGGCCTTGTGACCAGAGTTGCACCAGCCCCACTCTTGTGGGGGCCATGTAGAGAGTACCAAGCTGGAGCTGCGTACGTAAGTACCGGTCTGATGTATGTTTTGTACATGGACAATCTGATACGAATTGGTAGAGGGCTCTTGGTGTTTTTGCTTGACGTGATGAGACAGGTTTAATTTAGAGTCAAGCGTGATTCCAAGGTATCTGACTTGACGGGTTCATGCTATGGGTGATTTGTTAAGAGTTAATTGGACTTTAGGAAATCTACGTAGTAGAGAAAATTGGACGGCTTGCGTTTTGTCTGTGTTCACTGAAGTTCTCCACATCCTGAGCCACGGCTGTAGGGTATCCAACTGCTGTTGAATGACCGACGAGCCATATTCCAGGTTCAGAGTCCTATAGTAGAATACACCGTCGTCAGCAGAGAGTCGCAGTGATACTTTGGGGATGACTGGCATATCGTTAGTGTACAGAAGGAACAGCAACAGACCAAGAACTGAGCCTTGGGGAACTCCTATCTTGATGGGTCTTGGAGTGGAAAGTGTACCTTCTACGGCAACCTGGAACCATCTGCTGTCGAGGTATGAGCTTATGAGATGTACATAGCATGGAGGAACTGGGCTGCGGGCTAGTTTGTAAAGCAGGTCTTTGTGCCATACTTTATCAAAAGCTTTTGATATGTCCAGGAACACTGCAATAGATTGGTTTTTAATGTTGAAGCCATCAGAAAGGTCGTTGATAACTTTTAGAAGTTGGAGTGTTGTGGAATGTTCACTTCGAAAGCCAAATTGCTCAGGACGAATGACGTCTTTGAGATGCCGGGTGAGCAGTTAATAAACTAATCTCTCAAAGACTTTGGAAATCGTAGGAAGTAAAGAGATTTGCCTGTGATTCTCTGGAAAGATAACCGATTTTCCGGGTTTGGGAATCGTGATTATTTTGGCTCCTTTCCATGATGAAGGGAAGTAGCCTTTTCGCATGATTCCATTGAAGATGTTTTTATTTATTTTTTTATTTATTGCTCACAGTCTTTCAACATTTTTCAACTTCGTGGCTCAGCTTTCCAGCCATTTAGCCTTATATATATCCCTTTCCCATAGCAAAATAACATTTCTTAAAATAACTAATAACTAAAACACAACAAAACTTAATTAACTTAATAACCGAACTTAATTTAACAACTAATTCACTTCACATAATTTAACGATTAAAAAAAAAAACACCATTTCTATAAATAAATTATATACATATTAACAATTTTAAATAATTTTATAAATAATAATTATGTACAAACTACAACATTTATCTCCATACCGTTATCCTCTAACTTATCTACCTCATTCCATTTCTTTCTAATTATCGCCATGAACAACCCTACGTCCTTTAGAACCTTATCGTCATTGCTTCTACCAATAAATAAATAATTATTCTCCTCAGACATCCATGATTTTAAATGATTGCCAATTAATTTAGAACGTATTTTTTCTAATTTGTTGCAATTTAATAATAAATGTTGTGCTGAAATATTACCCCCGCATAGCTGGCATGGTTTCCCTTCCACATTCCCTCCCCTTAGCTTCCAAACTCCCATCCTCCACCAAGCTATTCCCCCTCTCTCTCTCTCTCTTTCCCATATTCAAATACTTTGCCCTCCCAAAATCTCCCATTACTTTAACAAAATTTTCCAGCGACGATTTTTCCCACATTTGAGTTACCAAAGTTTGTGTCTCTATATTTGTAAATTTATTCTTAATCTGCTTTTTTATGAATTTTATTTTTAAATCAGAATTTTGTAATATCTATTCGAGGCCTATTTCCTCCATCTTGTTCTCTAATTTCCCTAACCAACGCGTGCTTTTTAGCTCAATTTGATATTGGAAGCATATCTGTTGTAAAACTCCACATTTCCCGTCCGTTAGCTTAATCCATAACTCCATACTCTTACCTAATAAATCAACCTGAACCGGAAGAATGCCTAGTTCCCATCTCGCGGCACAATTCGCAGTGCTTCTAGGCACATTCATCACAGCCTTAGCAAAATAATTTTGAATTATTTCCAGCTCCCTAACATTAGTTTCGCAACTCCATATTTCCCCTCCATATAAATACACCGATTTTACTAAAGAATTAAATAGGTTTTTCAATAGCGCCAAACTTATATTTTTTATTTTTTTTATTATTTTATTCATTGTTATAAACGCTGCCTTACCCTTTCCATTTGCCATAGTTATATGATGGTTCCGAGCGCCATTGCTACTTAGCCAAAACCCTAAATATTTTGTTTGTTTACCAACTTTCATTTCTTGTCCCCCATAGTGCCATCGTTCTGCTCTCGCTGGTTTCCCCCCTTTTTTGAAAACTACTATCTGGCTTTTCTCTACATTTACTTTTAAAACCCACGATTTACAATAATTTCCCAGTACACTTAAACCCCTCTGCAAACCCACAACTGACATCGAAGGTATAACAACATCATCAGCAAATAGCAGAATCGGTATCTCCGTTCCCTTTATAGACTGAGGGTGCGTGCCACCCTCAAGAATGTCCTCTGCTAGATCATCTATAAACAATAAAAATAATATAGGCTATATTGTGCATCCTTGCCTAACTCCAACTTTACTTTCAATTTTCCCGCTTGTTGACCCCTGTGTTGACCTAATATTTAACTCTACGCTTTGATATATATTAATTAGTTTATTAATCATACTCCCTTTCATCCCTTTCCGTTTTAGTTTATGCCACATTGCCATACGAGATATTCTGTCAAATGCCATCTCAAAGTCAATAAATGCAGTATACAGTTTCCCTATTTTTCGTTTTAATGATTTCTCTATTATAGTTTGTAAAACAAACATATTATGAGCCGTGCTTCTCCCCGCTCTAAACCCAGCCTGGTATGGTGAAATTGCTATAGACCTCAGCCCATTTGGTAATTCTGGACGCCATTATTTTTGTGTACACTTTGCTTAAGCTAGGCAAAAGATTTATACCTCTATAATTCTCCGGTTTATTAATATTCCCTTTATTTTTATCAATTGGACACAACAACCCGCTTTTCCAAACACTCGGAAATTTATTTTCACCGAAACTGTTAAATAGTTTCAATAACATATCTAAGTTTTCGTCAGAAGATGCGAACTCTTTCCACGCCTCGGCCGGTAAACCTTCAACGCCTACTGGTTTTTTTCGATTTTAGCTTTTTACATGCATTTTTAATCTCCCGTTTTGATATAATATCGTATAATACCGGTATGACTACAGGTAATCTACCATCTAAGTTTAATTCACTTACCGTACTTTCCCAAGTATCTGCCCCCCTTCCCTAATAAATTATAAAAATATCTTATCCAATCGAGCCCGGAGATATTATCTGGTTTATAGTTTTTCTTTCCCGCAATACGTTTCAATAATTCCCATACCTTAGAAGGATCATTTTCAGCTATCGCCGAATTAATAACAGCTGATTGTTTATCTCGCCAAATATTTTTTGCTCGAGTGATTTCACCTTTGTACTTCCTCCGTTGCTGAGATAAGTTATCTTTATTATAAAATGTTTTGGACTTTAAAAACTTACGTAATGCCGTATTTACATTTTGTCTAGCCTGAGCACACTCAGAACCATTCACCCGTGTTATCACTTTGCCCTTATGATTGCTACCGTAGTAGATGGGATGTTGCGAAGCGCGGTGTTGCTCGATGCCAGGTGCTTTACGTGCAGGGAGTTTACTAATGAGATTGGAAAAAATCAGTTATTATTATTATTAGCTAAACGAGAATTTTTAGAAAGATGCCGTTTTTTGCATATGGTAGTGTACATTAAGGGCTTCAAATAAGCCAAATTTTATCAAAATTGTTAGAGCCGTTTTTTAAATAAAAAAATTATAACTGAATTTTGGGGGTTTTCTGGCCAAAAATTGGGTTTTTTTTTCAAATTTTTTCAAAACCTTCTTTCGAGTATCTACACAGGCCTAATTGACATGTTTGGTTCAAATTTGTTCGAAATCGATCGAATATTTATTTTCTCTTTAGCTGTGTGCAGACATACATACATACAGACATTTTGTAAAAACCACTTTTTTGGACTCAGGGGGTCCAAAACGGATATTTCCACAAAAATCTCAACATCGATTTTTTTGCGATCAATATACTATAGTAAATTGAGAAAGTAAAAGAACTACTCAAGTAATAAAGAGATTTGTAATTTATTCAGTTGGTATAACTGATACACCGACAATCATGTAAATCTAAGACGCGCAGAGTGACAATTTATTTTTCATCAGGTGACTTGTTACGGAATGACCCTTTAACAATGTAATTTCAGTTTTACTTACAGTGAATAAATTTTTATAGAGCGTTATATATATATATCATATATAGTGAGTGAGTGAGTGGTATTTGGCTTATATATATAGATATGTCTGATTGGTTTAGAAACTCCGCCGAATACGATTTTACAGTATTTAAGACCTCAGAAATTTTTCAGACCTCTAGTCTCTGGAGTTCTTAATAGGAGACTGTAATAGTGTATAGACATAAAATAAGGATTACTCTATATTTCTTGAATATAAACACACGATTCCTTGCATATAGGCTACAAATCACTTGTATATTCTTATGACCTCCAACAAAATTCAAATAAATTAATATTATATATATTTTCCTTGTAAGTTTTCCTCCACACCAGTCACTAGCAAGTACAATCTTTGTTCTCCATAATGTAATAATTATTACGAATAACTTAGGCCTTTATGGTCACCAACCTCTTAACGCCAACTCGACGTAAATTTACTATACGACCCTCGGCTGATATTTTTGTAGACGACGACCTTGTTTTACATTCTACTGTTAAATGTTTTATATAGGTAAACATACTTTGACTAAAGACTATAAGATAGAACTTCAGGCTATATTTTTCCTTGCATTTCTGTTGTCGTAGGGTTGTATAGTAAATTTTCGCCTACAAACTCAATTTTTTTTGTGGTAGACATATTAAATCAGTAGAGCGAAGGAATGGAGTTTGTGTTAAGAGGTTGGTGATCATAAATATCATGCACAATGTTTAGATACGTTAAAGCAGATAAGTGATTTTAAACAAACAGTGCAAAATTGAAGTACACACCTACAATCTTCACTTTTATAATCATAAGCATTTGCGCCCATACATATGGGTAGAGGGGGGCAAAGGCCCCCCCTTAGCTGCCAGGAAAAGGAAAATATGCATATTATTATTTATATTCAGGTATTTTTCTTAAAGAGATTAGCATTAAAATATGTTTTAAATGTTATGTGCCGTTTGATTTTACATATACTTATTTTATTTTCTACAAAAGTTCAAGCATGAGCTGCTGGATCACTACTTAGTGCGCCCTCTAGGTGTGTTATATACGTCTTTGTGTATTCACTGACGGTATAAAGGTATAGACTCAATGCTGTGTGGGTTAGTATTTCACCTGAACCGCCAAATTTGCTTCCCAAATTTTAAAAGTTTTCTGGGGGAGGTCAAAAAACTTTTTTTATTAAGCTCCATACCCCGGTCTAGCACCTCCTAAAAAATAACCATATGGGCGCCCTTGATCATAAGTATTGGAACCCGTCTAAATATATTTAGGCCTATGAACTAGAAACATACCGAGTACTGTGATTATGTACTATAAGTTTGGAGGTCTATATGTTTAGTTTATTTTGAGATTTTTTATTGTAGGTTAGAAGGTGTATTCTGTAATTGAGTCTAAAACAATGACACCTTCCAATTCTTGGCCCAAAAATGCAAAATCTTTAATGTATAAAACATAATAAAATCTGTTAATAACCATAACCCAAGTAGCCTGTCCTACAGGTTACACGCACATAAACGAAATGTAAAGATATCTATATCAGAAAATAAAACCATGGTATCCTTGCATATAGTATTTATAGGCTATATTCCTACACAACCAAAATCAACTCAAGATACAGAGAAAGCAAACATATTAATTTATGTACAAATTCTATTAACACCTGACATTACCTAGGACTAAAATCCATGACTGAACGAAGAAGGTTAGAGTTCAGATATAGGCTATGCCTAGTTATATACCGGGTGTCCCACGAAGAGGTCCCTATTTTTGAATTAATAAATTAGATGCACCGAACACCCTACAAACCTGAAATTCAACAGTCCTAACATACACATATGTAAAAGAAATACACCTGAGTATCAGTTAATTCTGACACATTAGGACAAAATGGCGGGATATCAAAGAAGTAGTACCTTTTCGTTAAAATAGTTTTATTTGCTTTAGTATTACAACATAATTATTGAATTTTAACGATGTTACTAAGCACTAAACAACGTTAGGGAACTAAAGATATATTAAGAAACTCATAAATTAATTAAATCTATTTGATCCATAAACCTTATTCAAACTGATGTCCATCGATCGCAATGCACTGATGACAACGAAATAGAAAACAGTCATACGCTTTGCTGAACAACTCTCGAGGTATCAACAACAGTTCTTCTTCGATCAACCTCATTAGTTCATCGTCTGTCGCAATGTTATGACAGTAAACCTTCTCCTTCAAAAAGCCCCACAGAAAAAAGTCACAGTCAAGTCTGGAGACCTTGGGGGCCAAGTCCATGAAGCTGCTGCCACGACCTATCCAACGGTTAGGAAGATTTTGGTCCAAATCTGCTTTGGCCATATTAGCATAATGTTTTTTTTTTTGTTTTTCCGCCATTTTGTTTGGATCAGTCAGAATTAACTGATACTCAGGGGTGTTTCTTTTACATATGTGTTAGTCACGACTGTAGAATTTCAAGTCTGTAGCGCGCTCTATATGTCTGTCATATCAATTCAAAAATAGGGACCTCTTCGTGGGACACCCGGTATAATATGTTTTATATATTTACACTTTTCTGAAAGAAAAACCATATTAGGCCTAAATTTGCATAAGGCAGTTATAAAAATAATAAAATGTGTGCTTGCATTGTATAAATTATATGAGCCCTGGTTGTTAAAAAATAATCAATTGATTACTATTTTGACTAAAATGAGGCCTAACTATTTACTCCGTATATATACCAACGTATATATATATATATATCATATATAGAGAGTGAGTGGTATTTGTGTAGACAGTATAAATAAATCCACTTACTTTTTCATACATAAAAGCAATGAACGGATACTCTTCTATATTCATTACATAGTTTCCGCCAATTATCATGTGTTGCCTTTTCAACTCCAATACCTTCACATTGTGTTGCCACTTCACTGCATTCCTATCCTTTATCATAGACCTGTTTATACCGCGATATCTTATAGCATAGTCCTGGATTCTTTCACTATATACCAAGGTCAAACCCACAGCAATATAGACACAAAGCATTGCGACGTATTACCTCAGACGCAAGATAAACTATTTAGTAGAATAACTGAGGCCGGTTAGGGGAATTTGTATTTATACCGATTGTTTGATAAAGCTTAACTAATGTAAATCTGTACGGACATTGTAGTTTCAATAAATAAAGAGAAAACACGAGTTACAATGCGTTTAGTTCCGTCTCATTGATTCTTTTTTCTAGAATGAAAGAAATACTTTTACTTGGTTTTAGTGCTGTTTTTGTATTCTTTACAATTTCTTTTTGAGAGTACTATTGTTTTAAATCTTTTCATATTCATGAAATGAAAGTTTATTTAACAATAAAATATTCGAACCTATCATTACGTCACCTGTCATCAGATTTAAAGATGAAAAAATCTTTTGTAATATACCATTAAACAAACAGAAGATCTCAATACAATTGAAAGCAATTAAAACCGTGTGTTGTAAAACAATGCTACTCCTTTATAATTGAATTCAATTGAATTAAGTATCCCACCTTGTCTAATCCAAAACGTTTGATTTAATTATTTTACTAAAACAAAATGTTTAACGACACCATTGTTATCGTATCAGCAATTAGTCACGGAAACAATTATACTTCAATAATTGTCTAATTGCTGAGTGATTGACAGTTTATAAAAAATAACTAGTATTTAAATTTAGTGGTACATTTAGACTATGGCATTGGTTAAACACATGTTGCTGTTTGTTGCTTTTCCTCCGCTCTAGATGTTTTCAAGAGTAGTTTTCCTGAGTTCAAAGTGAACTGTGAAACACAGACGATTGCAAAACGATACTTTTAATGTAAAATAAAAGTAATTAATTTCGTAACCAAGAAAAAGTGCAAAACGACGGGATTCATTTATGTTAGAAAATATGGAGGGTGTTAAAGAGAAAAACAATAGATCTTTCAAAGCGTACATACGAACAAAAGTAATAGTTAATAATTTCATTTCAAACCGAAAAGTACAAAGTGTATTGAAAAAACTGTCCACTTAATCATGATAACTGAAGTAGATTAGTAAAACAATGCGTTTAGCAGAAGTAAAATAACTCAAGAGCCACGCAGGGATGTTGCTACAACACACTATTTAAGGGGGGGGGGCAAAATTTAACAACCATTTAGACTATATTTCTCAATTTCTGGTAGTGAGGGTTCCAATTCGTGGAAGGGGGCTCTGGGTTATGTTGTGTGGAATAAATTCAAGTGGAGATGGGAAACCCTGGAGGTCACCCTCGGATTGTTTTTTTGAAAAATTGACTTCTCTAAGTTATTATGTTTTTTATCACTGCACGTTCTATATTTATACTTTAAGAATTTTTACAAGAATTTCAACATGTTTATCACTTTACTGAAAAAATCCCCCCTTTTTTTACAAATATATCAAGCAAACTTTAACATTTTTCCATTTCGGGGAAAACCAAAATATGGCAACACTGGTCTGGTGGCCTGGCGCAGTGCATGGCATGGTGAGTCAGTGTTGCCAAAATAACAAGGGTTGGAACTAAGTTTCCCAGAACATCATTTAAAGAAGATTTATTTATATATTTAGTACAGTGACAGTTAAAGTTAGTTAAAAGTTAAAGTTGAGTTGCAGTTACAGTTAAACCCAAAGTTTCAGTTTTGAGTTTTTGCGTGCAATTTAACCCCAATATCGAAATCACAATTTTTCAAAATCTTAAATTTTCCAATTTGTTTGATGTAAAATTACTGGGGGTCAATCTTAGCAACACATGTTTGTTTACATTCATTAACATAGCAACCAACTTAGAATCAGTTTATTATTGTTCTCAACCAACAGCTTTTACTTTCTCACTATACTGTAGTATAGAGAATGTATAGTGATCGCAAAAATAATCGATGTTGAGATTTTTGTGGAAATATCCGTTTTGAGACACCCTGAGTCCAAAAAAGTGTTTTATACAAAATGTCTGTCTGTATGTACTATGTCTGTATGTAAAGTTAGAGGGAAAACTATTCGATCGATTTCATTTTTGCAAATTTGCACCAGACATGTCAAGTAGGCCTGTATAGATGCACAAAAAACATTTTTTGAAAATTTTGAAAAACAACCCCTATTTTGGCGAAACCCCCCCCCCCCAAAATCAGTTTGTTTAGCCTTTTATGTACCCTACCATTTGCAAAAAACCGCTTTTTTAGGTTGGATTAACAAAGTAAAAGCAAAAACAAACAAAAATCGACAGAAACGCTTACTGTATAGTATTCAAATCAAACATCTGTTGTTACATATTATAAATAAAACAGCTGATTTGAATAAAAGCTTAACATAATTTCAGGTTAGGTGAATACAATGACCAAAAACACGTTTATTTGCAACCAATTTGTCAAATTTAGAATCTTGTAATTAATTATTCTTCACAACTGACAGTTTTTTTACTTTCTCCACCCTATACGTAGTATATGGAGAAAGTATTGTTTTCGTAAAAATGTTCGAATTTGAATTTTCAGTTGAATTATCTGTTTTGGTGCTCCCAGAACCCCAAAAAAAAAAAAAAAAAAAAATCTCTATTGGTGCTCCCTGAACCCAAAAATATTTTTAAGTTGAATTTTTTGTTTTGGTGATCCTTGAACCCAAAAAAGTGTTTTTAGAGTGGTGTCTGTCTGTCAGTCTGTCGGTATGTATACACGACCAGAGAGGACAATAATGGTCCGATTTTCATGAAATTTGGTATGTAGGTACTAAACCCTAATATCTCCAGGCGTTTTTCTCATTTTTTGGAATTTTTAATTTTAAAGGGTAATTTACCCCTAAAAACCCAAAAAAAACGATCCGGAAAAAAAAAAAAAAAAAAAAAAAAAAAAAAAAAAAAAAAAAAAAAAATGGGGAAATGTTTAAAAATAAACAAGTTTGTGTTGTCAATCTAGCATCACGGCGGCGGCTGCACGGGGTAGCACCACGGTAGCGAGCACGGCCAGTCAAAGGTCGCGCGATCGAATCCCGCCTGGGACAATAATTTTTTTATACGATTGACGTAGGTAGAATATTATTTTTTTGTTTTGTTCTAAAAAGTATAGATTTGGTAAAAGCTTAAAGGCTTACTGTATTTTAAGTCAATCATCTGGTGTTCCATATTATATTGTTTCTTTAGTTGGTAATATCAAAATTTATATGCAATATTTATTATTGAAATATTCATGGTGAAATTCGAAGTAGTTCGATCTCAGTCTCACATTAGCTATGTAAAGGTCGCCGATCAATCGTTATTTGTGTGGAAGTATCAAAGTATGCAATCATCTGTTTGCTTTGGCTTCATAATAATACGCTGAAGGGGTTCTTGAGCGAAACGAGCATGCGTTTAGCCCCTAGTTCATAAGCGGCTTTATCCTGATTAACATGGAATCATTGTAAATAACTGCTGAAGATAAAAATTTCAAGGAATATTCTTATGGTGTCATAGTTGTGCAGAAATGGAAATCAATTATGAAAAAGTGCAAAATTTCAGTATAAAAATTGGGGGTTAAAAAATTTGGTTTGCGTCGGACCAGACGGTGGAAGTTATACTTCTTAGGCCATTCATTCGTATACTTTTCTATAATTTTTGAAAAAAAAATTTCACAGCCGGGGATCGAACCAGGGATTCTAGCGTGGAAATCGAGTGCGTTAACCACTCACCCACCGAGACTCTTGAGGTATCTCTTGTAAAGAAAATGTATAAAAAGGCACTTTCCGGATTTTATTCCTAACGCATGACACGGTTTCTCGACCGACACCCCATCCCGATTACAACGGGCGCAAAGAAGTATAACTTCAAAAAATCAAATCTCCATTTTTAATGAAATTTGGCACTTTTCTCAAAATTGATTCCTGTGTAGTTTTAGAGCTTACAAAAATAAGGGGAGTTCCACTTTAAAACTTCGTTGTACCCCCAACGGTCAAAAAGTTAGCTATTGTAATATTTTAGGTGGGAATAAATTTGTTTACTAAAACTTTTAGATTTGTTATTTACAGCCACATTGCCGGACATTTAACCGGTTGTTAGAACAATTTAATTGTAAATGCAAATCCTCAAGTTCTTAAATTATAAACAAAACCTACAGCCAAAGTAAAAGTATTGATTGAGGTTATACATTATTTTTGGTAATTTTTGATATAATCTATAGGTATATTTGTTTGGTTACATTGAACTGGGCAAGTTGCATTGATAAATAAGGAAATGTGAATAGGGTGTCCATTACTTTTATAATATTTATCCCTGCACCGTGTTCTGAACTAGTTCTGAGCCTGAGCAAGCAAACAAACAAGCTTAATAGTAACATAAGTATATTTATATTTTAATTTCTTTAAAAAAATATTAACTGAAAATTGATTTAACTGTTAATAAAATAGACTGTTATTTTTTCATTTTCTCATTGCATGTTACAGAAGCTGTTTTGAAAAGTTTTTATTCGAAAAAAAATAAAAAATATCTTTCACCTATCCCTATTAATGAATTATACATAACGTTTTAGTAGGTCTTATGTCTATTATGTCCTTTACTTTTGACAATAGATTTGATGATTTCATTATTTTTGAAGTGTAGTTCAATCGTTTGCAAATAAGGTTTTATAATTTCTTTAAATTCCAACATTTAGTTCATTTTCAAATTGATGTTTAGGTTTACTTTGATAATAACAGTGTTTTTATCTATATATATAAAAGCCAAAACCCACTGACTCACTCATCACGATTTCTCAAAAACTACCGAACGGATTGGAATGAAATTTGGTATGTAGCTTCCTCTAGGGCCATAGGTGCTCACTAAGAAAGGGTTTGAAAAAATTCAAAATTTTAGGGGGAGGGGTTTGGGGGGGATCAAAGTTATTAAAAAATGACTTCTTCAAAACTACCGAATGGATTTGAATGAAATTTGGTATGTAGCTTCCTCTAGGGCCATAGGTGCTCACTAAGAAAGGGTTTGAAAAAATTCAAAATTTTAGGGGGAGGGGTTTGGGGGGG
>JAGFPH010007331.1:43725-66469 GCA_018207615.1 Philaenus spumarius | reverse complement strand
AAAAGTTACTATTTTTAGTGACTAAAATATGTTTCCTTTCTAAGAAATACAAATCGGTCACTGTCCTTGACCAGCTATCTTAACCCTTTGCACGCTGAATATAAAATAGACTATTTCACTATTGTGTGTTATTTAGTTTAAAAAAACAAATATTAAATTGTCTAAAGTTCTATTTGAATTTGAATTCTAAGAGCTATAAGGAAATGAAAAATAAATAAAACATACCTTTTTGAATGTTTTTTTATTTTTTACAGATTAAAATGTTTTCTGAGTATGATATACAGTAATTCAAAACATTCATCAGGGAGCAAAGTTGGTTTTGATACACAAGTTTTACAAAAATAAATGGTCTCTTTTCGGAGACCTTTCTTTAGGCAGACAAGGCATCTAGTGAACCTAGTTTTCTTGGCCATGAAATGCCGTCCTTCTAATCGTTCTTCAGGAGGTCCTTGAGGTTTTCGTCCCCGTTTCCTCTTCCTCTGCTAGGCAAATCTCTCTGCAACAAGGTCCTGTACCAACCTGTCCCTAAATTCTTCATGAGTTTTTGGTTTCTTATTATATTGCTTTTGTGTATTTTGATATAGCAAGTAAGAATTTACAACGGCGACTTCCAGCAACCAAAAAAACATTTTTCTGTACCATTTCTTAGCGCGTCGCTACTCTGGAATGAGGTTCCGAGATATCCCGTAATACGCGCTAGCGCACTCCCCGTAATGGCGCCTGGTTGCTATGACAATCGAACTTCGAACGATAACGAGCAATGTTGTGCAACCAGTAAATCAAGTAGGCAGGCCTACACCAAAACAACATCGCCATGCACTCTTACGACAGTTTGACGAACTAGATTACTCAATAGAAATAAAAAATTGATTATACGAGATTTCCCGTAATACGCGTGATGCAACATTTTGACCATATGAGAAATCACGTAATACGCGTGCAAAGGGTTAAATATTGAATGTCAAATAAACAAGCAAGGAGATCGATAATCACGGCATAGAATAAACGTTTAGGTTATGTGATGACTAATACATAACCAATATTCGAGCAGAGAACAAGATAAGTATGTCTTTTTTCTTATTCAACACTTGTCCTTGAAACAGCTGAACAAAGACCGAGTAAAGTATAAACCTGCCTTTACGTTATCGATCGCGATAGAATTGATGCGATCAGTAGTCTGTTGGAAATTTATTAGTGAACTTCAACTGCTGGCTTAGTTGAAATAATTTCAATTTGTTAAATTCTTCGAAAAATCACCTAAATTTAGGGTAACTAATAATCAGGGCTATAGAATACAAGGGCTGGTCCACTTCTTTGATGTTGACGCTCGCCGATTGTTCCACCTTCCTCTTGCCCCCCCTCCTATGTGACGACACTCTGATACCATGACAAGCCGTGTAAGCACGGTTCCCTTTAGCTCTCACGTGTTATTTGATATAACGTTGCAGATGATAATTCTTAAAAAAATTATGCAATACACACAACCACCTAAATTATATATTTACCAAATTTGGTTAATATTGAGTAATTATTTTGTTCAGTACAAGTGTTTAAAGAATGTATATAATTCCGCGAGATTTTCGCCTTTTTCGTCTTTAAGGCTAATTTTCTCGAAGAGGCATTCCACGAATTTCTTTAAAAAAATATACAAAACACACACAATCACCTAAGTTGTTTAGCGAATTTGGTTAATATTGAGCAATTATTTTTTTCAGTACAAGTGTTTAAAGGAAGTATTTAATTCCGCGAGATTTTCGCATTTTGGTGCACATTCAAGGCTAATTTTCTCGAAGAGGCATTTCTTTAAAAAGTTATACAATACCTAAATTATATGTTTAGAGCGTTTGGTGAATATTGAGCAATTATTTTCCTCAGTACATGTTTTTAAAGAAGGTATATAATTCCGCGAGATTTTTGCCTTTTGACGCATATTCAATGCAAATTTTCTCGAAGAGGCATTGCACGAATTTCTTTAAAAAATTATACAATACACACAATTACCTAAATTATATGTTTGCAAGCTATTTATTTATTTAATGTTACGTTGCAGACGAGATTACTTTATGAAATGTTACCAAGATTATCAAGTAGGCTAATATTGTCTGCAGCGGTACTTGAATATTCCAAGAAACACCTTTACTAACAAAATACATTAAAACAAACATTTTCGGAATGATGAGATATAAATAAATAAATGTATAATATATAAATATAATAAGATTTAAACTTAGAGTACTGGTAATTATTGATAACTCAAAATTTAAAAACAACAAATTTTAAGTAATCAGCTTCAAATTAAAATAAACATTAAAAAATATTATGTATTTAATGTAAGAGTTGCAAGCCAGATTACTTTATGTTAAAAAGTTACCAAGATCCTCAAGTAATTTCTTCTGCAGCTTTAAGTTAAAATGTTAAAAAAAATCTTTACTAGCAAAATGCACTTAAAATTGTCAGAATAATTAGATATAAATAAATATATAATATACAAATAATTATAATCAAATTTAAACCTAGAGTAATAAAATTATTGATGACAAAAATAAAACATAATTTTAAGTTAAACTTCTAGACTAAATTAAATTGCTTAGTATCAATTTAAATTTAAATAGTTCAATTGTTTAAATTCAACTGTTAAATTAACTATTCCCTAACGCCTAGGAAAGAAAAATTTCTATAAAGCAGTTTTTTTTAAATATTTTATTTCAGCAGTAATTATTATGTCATGTGCATATCTGCATATAAGCTACTCATTATGTGTAAGTATTTATAACTTTTATGTGTTTTATTTTATAAGTATTACACATGTTTTATTAAACTGCAGTATGACATTCAAGTTTTGGTGGTTTATTATAATAAATACAAATATTTTCAATAATGTGGCGGCACATTTTGTTCAATTTCATATTTAGTTTTCAGAAATGTTTCGGAGAATGAAATTAAAAGTATGCTAACATTAGTACACTACATCGGTTTATTACCTACAAATTAGTTAGTTTTATTGTAACCCTGTCTTCTGCTTATTATATCTTTAGACTAATTGTTTACAGTCTACTTATTGCATTGTGTAGTGTCAATACTAAAACTAAAGAAGAGCGCATCATAATAATGTTACAGCTTTGCTAAGAAATTGAAATTATTGTAGCAGAAATACTTATAAGAAGCGTTGGGAATGGAGCAGTTGTTACCACCATGACGTCATCACAGTAGCAGTGGCGGGAACGCTTTCCTTGGCGGACTGGTCCAGCCCTTGTATTCTATAGCCCTGACTAATAATAGTACCTTAATTGCATGACAAAACGGTCACGTAAATATTTTAAATGTATATTAAAATGTTGCAGTAACCAACGTGCCTGGTTAGTTGTGCATTCGTTGTCTTTATCCTAAACTCAATAGGACAAACCTATGTTACCTATTAATGCTAATTCACCGAGTTTTACTTGAAAATTACAAAGCGGTCACATTCAAATCGGTAGCGTGACCGTTTTGTTTATTTACCACTTTTAGTAATTATATATCCTTTGTTTGTGTTATATCTGGAATTATTAAAGATTTTGTTATTAAAGATTGTGAAGTTATACATATTAATTCAAGAAGTTACTTTGTTTTTTTTTAAATATTACATTATTATAGCCCATCAGTATTTTGTTATGATTTTACGGTTGCTTTGTTTATTTCAACACTAAAAGCTGCTTACCCCAACCATTGTTTGTTTTAGTTATCAAAACAACTATTTTACTTGTCTTCCAGCATTTTCTAATCACAAATTTAAATTATTATCAAAACGGCCTCGACCGCTACCGCGCGGTAATGATCGCTATCGAGCGGTCACGATCGCTACCAATTGGTCACGATCGCTACTATCCGGTCACGGCCACACAAATCGGTCACACATACGAAATCGGTATTATATGTTTGATTCAAAATCTGATTGTATAATTTCTATACAGAATTATTAAATGAATGTTATTGGGTATATAGATATTATTAATTATACTTTTAAGCTATCTCAAAGTAATATTTTGCCGATTTAGCAAGCGTGACCGATTTGTATCCATTGATGCTTCTGTACACTAAAAGTCCATAAAAAAATTGAAATTCATAGAATTTAGCTCAGCTATATATGAGATAAGGTTCCTGAACATGTCATTTACCTAATATGTTATTTATTTATATAAAATCAGATACTTAATTTTAATTTAATTTTTTTTTTTTTGAAATTGTCCCATTTTGTGACTTTGACCCATATATTACTGTATTACATTTAAAGTAATTTAACATCTTATACAACATAAAACATTCCCACACACAGGTGCTCCAAAATGCATGTATATTGCGTAATTTTATACCAAAATAGATAAAAAAGATCCTCCCAGTAGCCTTACAATTTATTAGTGGCAAGTGAGGCAAAAGCTTTGTTAACAATCCTACAAAGTAAACTGGCATGCTTCTTGCTAACTTTGTATTTATAAAAAAAGTTTGCATCTCAAATCATACAATGGTGCAAGAACTAACCCATATGAGACCGACTTAAGTTTTTTTTTTATAAATTTGTTTTTTTAATTTAAAACCTATAGTTTTATAAGTTAATTATGGTTTTTGTCAAATTTTTATTTAAGTTTAGAAAAAACCCATGTTCCAATAATTAATCCATAAACGTAGAAATTTGTATGATTATTGACAAAAAAAGAGATAATAAACGAATTAAAATTGATTTATTATATTTGGTAAGAATATACAATTTTAATTTCTATTTAAAATATTTAAACAAATGTATAAAACGAATAACTTTCTATAAAATTTCAATGTACAATAATATATTATTTGTTATTTTGCATGAAAAATTAAAATGCAATTGGAGTGAAATGCAACTCTGCACTGGATGCATTTCATTGTAGTGGATGCATTCATTCACTTTGTACTGTCCACAACTTGTTTGCTTATTTCTCTAGTAAAGCCCAGAAGGTCAAGGCGTTGGTTGTTGTACGATGGTGTCCAATGGTAAAGTATCAAGGCATTGTTCATGGATGCATTAATAGGAAATGGTTAAAATTACATAAAAATAACTAGGCCTATCTATACGTATGAAATCTCTAGAATAAATCTCCAATAATTATACTCACCAACGTCAGATAAAATGGCACGAATTTCGGAATTTGAACTAGTACTCTCACCAACGTCAGATGAATTGGAACGTTGCATTTCGGAATTGGAACTAGTACTCTCACCAACGTCAGATGAATTGGAACGTTGCATTTCGGAATTGGAACTAGTACTGAGGGAAGACATTATTTAAATGCAACTAAGGTCGAGTGAAGCAAAAATATTTAAATTAAAATCCAAAACAGGTTGTTCCTGAAAAACATTTAAAATTCATTTTAGTTTGAAATATAGTTGTATCTGTTTTGATCAGATTTTTCAACATCATTATTATTACTGATTTTATTTATATTCATTTGGTAGTATAGGAAATGCAATGTTTTAAAATCAAATAATATTTTAGCGCTACTAACTATAATGACAGGAGAGGCAGGATGAAGTCGCTACTAGTGCAAAGAACACTAGTAACATAAATTTGTATCTGTGCCAATAATAAATCTTAGGTTTGATTGATTTAATAAATCAAACGATGTACAGTCCTTATAAAATGTAATACCTAATAACAAAATTATTACCTTAAGTCAGAATTATCTATTGTCTGTTAAACAAACATCAATATTAGGCTATTCATCAGGATTGAAGCCAGGCATCTTGAGGTAACCCGTCATCTACAAGGCTGTATGATGTCTGCCTAACACAATAACCATTCAATATTTTATTTCCTCAAAGTCAATTCACATGAAACGGTATTGTACCAACAAACTCTATTTCTGAGTAAAAATATATATCAAAATAAAAAGTATAAATCAACAATGTGTACATTAAAATTCCATTGTATTAAATCTAGTAAAATGGTATGTTTTTATTCTGGGTTAATAGTATTCTACTACGGTACCAACTAAACAGCTAACCGACTCGTACACAAATTACAAAAGGTTGAAATAATACCACATACATTAAGCTGAAGGCCTATAGTAAAAGAGTTAAAACAATTGAAAGGAGTGATGGAAGGAAGTAGATTAGCTATTTTATTTCTTATTAACTAATTGTTGAGAGGTTTTTAACTTTATAAGCATGCATTAATAAATGAATTAGTGATGGACCTCTAATGACTCCAATGTAGGTTGATGTGTACTTAGTTTGTTTTTTAGTAAAACCAAAGTGCTGCAGCTATAGTTTCTTATTTCACAAAATTGTTTAGCTTGTCTTTGTTGTACCTCTATTGCTAATGTTTGCACCTATATGGTTAGTGTCACAGTTCGAATAGATTTAATATTATAAAATATAGCCTACAAAGGCCTATACAATACATGTGTTTAAATCAAAATAATGGAACCTTACAATAAAAATGAAGGAAATTTAACAATTTATAAAACCGGAGTTATTTGCGCTTGTTGATTTGTTCTAAGAATAATAAAATGCTTGGTTTTTATTATGTTCATTTGTGTTTCCAAATAACATTTTTTGTAAAGGTTACTTTTTAATTTTAACGACAGTTTTCAAAATATTAGGCCTATTTAGAGTTTCAGTCTTCTAGCTAAAGATTCTTGTTAATATTTAGTTGGAGCTTACATTTAATTTAAAAAACTGTATAGGCTATATTCTGAAATTTTGTATGATTATGTTTTTAAATTTTATTTTTAATCTTAGTAGCACTAGCCTATTTTGAAAAATAACCATAAATATCCTATAAAAATAATTCAGTAGACTGCTATTTTCTTCAGATCAAATGGATCCAAACCATGTGTAATTTCCCATTACTGAAAAATTTTTAAAATAGAGGGTAAAGTCTCTACTTTTTTTAAGAATGGAAAATTATAGATAATATGGTGAAAGTTTACATTACGACCCTACACCATATTGCGGCAGAGGTGCCAACGTATACGAAAAGAAATATTCTAAAATGTAATTTGTAATGTTCAATTATATTTCTAAAAGTCTTAAATAAATGAAAACAGAAAATATAATTAACAAATTTTAAAGTACGGTAATTAATTATGAACAGAAAATAAAACAATTTAAACATAAACTCAATTCACAACTTATTTAACTCGGTCTCTAGTCACAGTATGTTTCCACTTTGTAAACATATATAAGTTGTTTTGTATAACAGAAATGCAAGTATTAAAAAAAATGCCTGAAGTTCTAACTAACTTATAGTCTTTAGTCACAGTTGTTTACCTGCATTCAACATTCAATAGTCGAATGTGCTTAGGTGGGCAGCACTCTATATCCTAAAAGTAGCACTGTGGGTTGTAAAGTAGATTAACACCGATAATATTTCATCTTGTAGTTTCCTGCTTTATTGGTCAACATTTACAAAAACCACCAACTTGAAATTCAATTACAATAACTTTATAAAATGTGATCGACCAATTCACACTACTTTCATAAAAAATATTTGTTTAACTTAACAGTCTAAAAGTTGTGTACTGTACCTAAATGTATATAAGTTAAATTTCCTCTAAGGTATTTAGTCACTAATATTCCATCCCATTTTTACCAATTTAACCTGTCACAGATTTTTTTGTTGCTGTTAACGATTTTTCTTTAAGCTTTCAAGATCAGACTTTGTTCAGTTTGGAACAACATAATTATATCTGGTTTTCATCAGAAATTTGCCTATTTGGTACTAAATATTAAGAATAAAGCTAGACTCAGGGGTTTACTCATAATTTTTTCCATACCGGAACGCTGCCGGAAGTTACGTTAAGAGGGGGTCCGGGGGTACTAGGCCTAGTCCATAAATTTTTTTAAATTTTCACTTCTAAAACCCCTACTTTACATATCTTTGGTGAGTTAAAGGGTGCAAATAATATGCTCACTTTTATACGAAAAGTACACATGTAGGCCCTATGTGTAACTATTTTTGTACTTGTATATAGCACATAGCAAATTTTAGAGACATATATACTATTTTAAGCAAAAACTTGGCAAAATGTCTCTTATTTAGTCCATAGCCTTTATCAGAAATTTAAATCCTCGGTGAAAGACTGTAAACCTAAATACATTTTTTATTATGTAGGGCCTAAATAAGAAATTAAGAGAGGTACATTTTAATTATTATTATTCACTTAAATAGTATTACTTTTATGCAGCACTTTAAATAAAACAAGGTCAAAACTTGAAAAAAATTATACCTATTAATAAATAAAGATGCCTTATCTCTGCCATTCAGCAATCAGCATTGCTCAATGATAAGTCTTACGAGTGAGATCCACTCTTCATCGTTTATAGAAATTGTGTTGTAGTTATAGAAAACCAGGATAAGTTTAATCACTAAGTTTGATGGTCTTATTTTGATTACAATAATCTCATCAATATGTTAATAAACCTTTTCATGCCGAAAAAGTTAATAATATATAAGTTTAAGCATCGCTGGTTTTTAAACTTTTTGGCCGCCTCGTCTATGAATCATCGGTCTCTTATTTTTGTAGTCGTTAGCAAGGCTCAAAAATCAAAGGCGTGGATGGTTCAGTACAACGTTAAACAAAATGTTTAAAAAAATAATAAAAAGCAGTACCGGAACGGCGTTCCGGCACCAGTAAACCCATGGCTAGACTAGATTAAAAAGAAAAATGTATTAACACATTCTTATAGTAAGACATGTTTAGTACAGTTACAATACTTGACTAACGTTCAATATTATGGTAGCCTACTCACATTAGTTCAAAACTAAAAAGTTTTTAATTTTAAATGGAATCTAAGTTAACCTATACTTAGGCCTATTGAAATGAGATTGTCTGCCACAAACACCTACTTCGTAAATGCAGAGTGCGAATTTACTATACGACCCTACGCTACACAAAGAGAAATGCAATTAAAAAAAAGCTAGCCTGAAATTCTAACGTACAGCCTTTAGTCACAGTATATTTACCTATATTCAAAACTTAACAGTAGAATATAAAACAAGGTCGTTGTCTACAAAAATATCAGCCGAGAGTCATAGTAAATTTACGCCAAATGCATATCATTTAGCCTGCATATGTGAGGTTGTCTAGCAAAAAAGACCAAAAGTGTAACATTAAAAAAAAAGAAACATATTAAATTTAAATTAGTTTAGTGAATCTAATCTATCAGTTAAAAAATTAAATATTCATTTGCAAAAGTAACGTTACTGGTAGGCTAGCCTAATTTCAGACATAGGCCTATGAACACAAGACTTGTTTTGGCAGTTTGCTGTAGTATGGATAATTTCTTTTAATTCTTTAACCATATTTGTTGATATAAAACGAAATATAGCTGGGCATAAAAATAAATAACATTTTTCTTTGTAAATACAAATGGAAATAGGCTTAGCTTCTATATGCTTACTTACAAGGTTTACCATCGATTGCCTTGGGACTTGCTAACACTTTACAATGTTTTTACTGTAAGTAAAATAATCACATAAATATAACATCTTACCTTTTAAATTTAGAGATTTGAAAAATTGCTTAAGTTGAAGAAAAAAGTACTAAATTTAGAAGAAAAATAAATTTCTAAGGAAAGATTCGAAATTATGTGATTTCAGTACAGCTTAAGGCCAAGACTAAAAAATTCCCTCTATTTTTTTTTTTTTTTTTCCCCTCTAAACTTTAAACATAGTAGAAGAGCTTGCATAGACACCAATGACGCTTCACAAAAAGTAACTGAAATCTTTTGTCTATATTATATTTATATGTTACATCGTTAATCACATATTATCGTTTACATTTATAACTACTACATTTTTACGTTGGAAGTATATTTTTTATATTCTTAGTAGGTGGTACAATTAATCTAAATACATTATATATTATTTTTCGTACGGATGATAATAAATATTGTTAAAATGGAAATAAATGGGTAGGCCTATAATGTTTAATATATTAAATTTAGTTTTGTATGTATGTTAGTCACATATAGCATATAGGGGAAAATCGATAAACTGAGGTTTTTATTATTGAACAGGGTTTTGCGATTATCTTTTCGCCAGAGGTCCTTCTGGCATTCCTATCCCGAAAGATCATAGACCCTCCAACCAATGAAGGATAAACATGAATGTTTTATATTTTGGAATGTTTGTATTCTGTTTTGTTAAAAGGGTGTATATATAATAACTAGGCAAAGTTTCAAATTGCCATTTTCGCCAGTTTAAACATTGTGTTTATTTCTATAATAAATTCAAGATTACTCTCATTGAGACGCTTAACAAATGGGGGTTTCCAGTTTTTGGTTTCAAGTTCGTTGTAGGTATATTATTTATTTATTTGTCTGTGGCTTTCATACGCAGGGCACTCAAAAACGATATATGTTGAAATATTGTTTAATAAAATATGCCTACAATTTTTCGTTTGTGTTAGCGTGACCAAATCTTAGTCTGCAAATTGTTATTAGGTCCGATCAATTTAATTGTATTGAATTATACCATGGAGTGTTTATATTTTAATTTTTATGTGTTCGTTCCAAATGGCATTGGCAGTGTCCTTTGCAGTTTATTCGAAAGGATTTTTGTAGTATTTCTTAGGTTGTTTTATGCAATCGTCAATTGAATCACCTAGTATCAAAATCAGCAATCTCCAGTTTTAGAAATTTTTCGGTAGAGACAGAAAACTGTTACATATTGATGTCATACCACTGTAAATACACTAAGTACTGTAATAAAATATCTCGACCTCTAATATGTCATTTAAAAAGTCCTGGACTGCTTTAATTGATTAATTTCAAAGCAATTAGCATTTAAAATATGGAGATTGCTGTGTTTGCAGCCAACAAATGGAGATTGCCGGTTTTGATTCTATATCTAATGGAGATTGCTGTTTTTGATTCTATGTTGGATGGAGATTGCTTGTTTTGGTTCCAACGTTTTGTGAAGTAATATAAATGGATAAAGTTACATTCCCACTTTAAAAAGGTATTAAGACAATGAATTTATGAATCAAACACCAATTATTTTGGGCATTGAGTTTATTATCTTTTAAAATTACAATATTCCAATATTACAATATATTACAATATTATTGGACATGTCTTCAGGCATCCTAGCATGGAGTTCAAATAATGTTTTTGCACTGAATATAGATTGTAAAAAAAATAACCGTGACAGTTTTATACAGATAATAGTGGCTCTTCTTCAGTCACTGGTTCGCAAATGGGGTCTTCATTATTTCCGTCCTCATTCACGACATTGAGTCCGTCAGCTCTTGAGAGTACTTCTTTGTAGTATCTCAAAGAGTCATTTTCTCTCCAACCAGTTCCATAGTGGACAGACAGCAAGTTTTCAATATCTTTCAGTTTCGCCGTACTCACTTTATCTAGGTTTCCTGACGGTATTATGTCCGGGTTTACATTAGCAGCAACAGTACCAGTTTTTGTGATAAATTGTGGTTTACCACAATCGGTTCTGTAATTTAATTCGCCGCGGACTAGGACATTACTTGGGGTTTTCCTCGACCGGGAAAGGATTATTCTCTTTACCTGAGAGATTTTGAAGTGCCAAAATTGTGTTTTTTTCAAATGTTTATCACTTTCAGCGTGCCAGTTGTACATCAAAACATCATCGATACCTGCTCCATATAAAGTCGTTGAGTTCTCTATCATAGCATAATATTCATCTGGATTGGCTATAACTTCATGTTTTTTAAACTGTTTTTCGAGTACCCCAAAGACTCTATCTGGGGGTAAAAAAGAGTGTCCCCTAACGGGAAAGTACAACTCGAAACGCTTTATATTTTTTGGTGCCTCTGTGGAAAACCACTTCATGCACATTGTCAGAACGATTTTGTTTTTATTTTGGCCTGAGCACCCGTCAGCTATGAGTCGTATTTTTTTGAACTGTGACATTTCAGTGTTTCTTAACCGATGGTAGATACAAGAGGCGACCTGGTTAGAACCTTTAGGATACGTATCCTCTGTCCATGTGTAGCTAAAACAATTTCCTGGATCTAATTTACTCTTGGAATTTCCTTGTACTACTTCAAAATTGTGCAGGTAGAGTTGACGACTGTAGTAGGCCTGTTGATCAGGTACTTTGGGCAGTACTAAGTTCTTTTGTAGGTCAAAAGACATTATAAGTATATCAGGGTCATCACTTTTCAAAGCATCAAAAAAGGCCTTGGCGCGAAGTTTGTGAATGCGCTTGGCTGTTATAAGGTCCTTTTTCTTATTGACATCAGTCTCAGTCTTCAGTTGTTCTGACAATGAAATACAGGTAGAACACATGTCGGTTCGTGGACCACCAAAACCGAGATTAAATTTTCGATTGAAAATCATCCTAAATAGAGATTTCTTTACCTTAACATTTTCCAGAGCTTGTGCATTGTACATTTTCCAAAGTTTTACTACATTTAAATTACTTGATAAGTACTTTCTAACACTTTTACCCCTACAATAATGCGACTCTACACATTTAAGTGCTGAAATTAAATTCACAACAGCCTCTTTACGCGCTTGAAATAATGCCGTTTTCCGATCACCACCTCTTTTTTCAAGAACATTTTCGCCAGTGACAGCAAATTGCTTGACGAGATACTCTACTCTTGTTCTAGTAATATTGAAGATTTTCAAAAATGCTTTTTGACAAACTGGAACATTTGCCCCATCACGACCCTTCACAAAATACTTGGTTTGATAACTTTTACTCTTGTGTTCATTGTTCTTAGGACGCCGTCTTTTTACTGGGGAAATTTTAACATTCCTCAAAATA
This sequence comes from Philaenus spumarius, assembly GCA_018207615.1. Lineage (NCBI taxonomy): Eukaryota > Metazoa > Arthropoda > Insecta > Hemiptera > Aphrophoridae > Philaenus > Philaenus spumarius. The sequence continues at coordinate 53,703 of JAGFPH010007331.1, read as the reverse complement.
ATATTATCTTGTTCAAGTTTAACAGTTGTTGAATATAGTTGTTTGTGGATTCTCAAGAGATCTTGCATCCTTAATGTGGAACATTTCAATGACTTTGTGTTGTGTCCGCAGGTAGGATACTCTGGAAGTGTCTTTGCAGAGTATCTGGAAAGCAAAGAAATACAGTCTTAATGACTTATTAACTTAATTTGATGTGGGAACGTGAACTTTATCCATTTTATTTTATGGAAGAAACCTTCAACGCGTAAACAACACAAAAACATGATTAACATTAATGATGATAAACTTAGGTTATGCTACTTACTTCAATTTTTTTGCAATGTTTCTCTTCCATTTTTGAGGTTGCGGTATCCGTTTCCTAGCTTTCGTTGGAGTTACGGGAGAAACCGACACACTAGATGTTAAAGAAGTATCCATTTCAACTGAATATACTTATAAAAGTAATTAATTAATCACTCATAAACAAACCACGTTTTTACTTTAACATCAAAACACACCACTAAGCCACTAAGTAGTAAACAGATGGCAAAAATGAAATACAGCTGAGCATCATGGGAAACACAATGGCCAGCTGGGATTGGTTGGATTGGAGATTGCTGTATTTGAAACGTAACTCTGTTGGAGATTGTTGGGTCTGATACTGCAATCATTTTTTACTATTAAAAAAACATTGGATATTGTTAACTTTTGAAACTTATTTGTTTATAGATCTGTAGAATCCAGCACCTAGAACAATATTCAATAAAAACCTCAAAATCGACAAAAATTGGACATTGCTGATTTTGATACTAGGCGTCTCAATTATTGGTACTGTACGATAAAATATTAATCTATTTCTTGCATGGTTTAGTCTACCACTTCAATGGGAGGAGTCACTGGACGAATAGTTTCGTCTTCATCCTCCGAAGACGAACAATATACCGTACTCCGAAATATCTGATTCAATGTCACTGAAATCTATGCCATCGTCATTTATTTCTGGAGGATTCTCAGGTAAAATATCATCGACGCTTTGGATGAGCGGAATTGCGGAATATCGTCCAGTAAATCACATTCCAGGGTCTCTATTTCGACGTTCGTGTAATTTTTTCCATCGCAAAAATTAGAAATTAATGTACATTTTAAACCTAATTTTCTGCACAAACATCTAGGGCCACAACTTTTTTTCATGTGCAAGAAATGAGTTTTAATATTTCTTCGGGTACTAGTTGCTTATTCCCATACATTCTAATGGGTTGAGAGAATTTCCTTCTCAAAATATATATATATATATTTATATATATATATATATATATATATCACTTATGGAAATAGCTATATATTATAAGACTTCACGTACATAAAAAACAGATCCGAGACTCGAGCAGGAACAGGCGTGTCCGAGCGCCCTGCCAATCAGAGTGCACCTCCCCCCGCCGCGCGAGCAGTCGCTTCGCCCGGCAATAAATTATTTTATTCACGTTGTAATTAACTCGCTTATACTCGATCGCTATGAATTCTAAAAATTATATTCCAATTGTTTACGAAAGTTTAAACCTTAACGATTCTTATGGTTTTGGTACTTTTCCAAAATATTGTGTCTATGCGGAGCAGAGGCACCAAACTCAAAAAGGCCCATAAAATGAGCCCTGTTTGAGCTACAGTATCAGGTCTTTTTCTTTAATGCTCCTATTTGATTCTTCTTTAATTTGCAGTAAATTGCGATTTGATACAGTAAACATTGAAAAGTTATTAATAAAAAACCGTTTAAAAATGCGTTTTTTACGACAAAACGGTAAAAAAAGCATTAATTTTTTTAATACAAAACCATATGATTATGAAAATATAAAGTCTTATGAAGAATTTAAGACCTGAAACATCAAAATCGGTTCATTTTTCGTTAGCAGAGAGGTCATTAAAAAAAAGTAATTTTTTTTGGGTTTTTGACAAAAATTTTAGGAGTATAAAAATTTGTTTGTGGTCTTAAACTACATCCAAATATCCACCTTTTGTTGAAAACCGCATGTTCCTTGGCTAAACAGGGGCCATGTAATTTAATTGTTAATTAAAAATGGTTTTTTGTTAATAACTTTTTTTGCGACAAGTTAAATTTAGTTTATTTCAAACTACGCGGAAGAAAATTCCTCACAAAAAAGTATACAGCTATTTTTTTGCTATCTATTATACTTTTAAAATCTATCTATACTTCAGTTAAAAAAAAAACGTAATACATAATATATATAATTGTTATTAACAAAAAAAGTTCAAGGTTATATTCGGGGGAAACTTAGGGGAGTACTATTAAACCCATTTGAAAAAGTTCACACTTTTTGTCCACATTTGCCCTTTTTTGAAGTACTGCAAATTGCCTAACAATCGCCTGCCTGCGCGACCCGCTTCTTCACATATATTTTCATCTGTACACACATATATATTCCTCATAGTCGCTAGAAGCGCACAAAGAAAGGATTTAAAATATTTGTCCTTTAAGGGTTGATACAACCCCTAAAACAATAAATATTGTTTGCTATACTTTCCTAAAGCTATAAAGCTAAATTTTGTACATTTATTGCTTGAAAACATATATAAAATATAAACCAGTTTTACTTTTGTTACATGATGCTAAAGGGTGAAAATGTGAATGTTGGGTACGAGAAAACCGATTTTGACAGTTAAAAAATCGTAGCTCGTCGGGGTCACGTTTTCGGAGTCAATATTTCGAAAATACAGTGTGCGTATTGTTTTATATATTTTTGGATAGGGGAAACTGATTTTCGCAGTTAAAGGATTTTCGTTTTGGTACGGCGTTGGGATAACGTTTTTGGTTCAACATTTTAAAAATACATTGTGGGGTATCGTTTTATATGTTTTGGGGTAAGAGAAACCCGATTTTTACACTTATTAAAAAAAAACCTCGAAAAAGTGTTATATCATTTCATCTTGTGTTTAGTTTAAAAATGTACAAAAAACCTGTTTTTATATAAAAATAACTACTTTTTATTATAAATTTTTAAACAAATACTCAATTACAATATATAATGTGCCACAAATATGCGCAGTCAGTCTATTTTAATTAGAACAGGGGTTGCACATTTGTGGCATCAGTCTGTAGATAGAAACCGGACGTCTCATATATGCGCCGCTAGTCTATGCGTACTAAACAATTTTACAAATGGTGGTAGCGAACATGTTAAAACAATTTCCAGATGCATTCAGATGACATATATAAGACTCAGAATGTAGTCAGAATTAAATCCAGGACTCATAGACATCGAAAAAGAGCGAAACCCCGATTGTGTGAATTTAAGGTTTTTCCCAATTTTGCTTTATGAGTTGAGAAAATTTCAAAATCAGCTCAATTTAAAAAAAATCGGTGCTTTTTGAACTCAAGGATTGATGCTCTACAACTTTTAGGGAGAGGGGTAATGATAAAATGTTATGTTGGAAAGTTACAGCACATTGGAAATGGGTAAAACACAGTTTTTGGCAAAGTTGTAAAATTTGCTGTTTTTTGGGTCCCCATAAAAATAGAACTACTGAACCAATTTTGAACTTTGTGTTTTTAATCAACGCGAAATTTTGTCCTCTTTAATTTACTAGGTACAGAACTATTTTTTACATAATATGCACCGTTTTTTAGTTATAAACGAAAACCTGGAAAAATTCCGAAAATTTCGAGGTATTTTGCCCCCCAAAAGTTGTCTCCCCCCCTTTCGAGGTCGCAAAATTAGATTTGGAGTACCCACACCATACCAAACGATCCTAGAAAAAAAATTTTGCCGCAATTAATGTAAGCTGAACCCCTATTTTTATCATCTATATACTGGGCTATATAAAAAGTTAACCAATTTTACTTTATAATACGTTCTGCTAAGCAGGGCGATCTGCAACATCCAGCTGAGCAGACTTGGGAAAGTTAACAAAAATATTTAACTGATTAAAGTTAAAGTTAATGCCAGAAAAAAATAACTGATTAAAGTTAATGTCTGAAAAAATTAACTGTTTAAGTTAAAGTTTAAAAAAAAATAACTGATTAAAGTTAAAAGTTAAAATATGGCACGACATAAGGTTTATCAATACGCACGCGCGACGTTTCATTTGATTGATCTCATTTTGTGATTCAAGTAAAGCTAATTCAAATACTTTAGTGAAATAATAATTTAGAAGTATACGGTTCAATTCTTTGACTTATTCTCTACACTTTCTTATAATAATATTTCATTTTTGGGCAAAGGATACATTCCTAAATTTAAATTAGGCCTACTATTCAAACTAGGCCTAGTTTTGTTAGCAGTCTTGTGGTAGAAACGTAGAAACATAAAAACTGATGTTTTTAAAATAATAAATTTGAAATTGATATATATTTTATACCATTCTATTTAGAACTAAATTACAAAACTTTTTTACATTTATGAAAAAAATTACAAAAATATTTACTAATTTTTATGTAGGCCTAAAGTTGAACTTTTTCCGTTCGTTACTGAAAGTTTTTGTTTCTTGAGCTAATAACTTTGTAAATTTTGCATCAATCATTTTTTTTTTTTTTACTGCCATATATGACTTCTTTGAACCTTTCCCTACAAGAAGCTATGGAACACTTTTAGATTGGTTTATAATTACTATATTTTTCGAATTTTTGAAAACATTCTTGCACACGCACCGAAATGGCTTGGCGTTGAACAACATTAACATGGACAGTTGTAGGAACTGTAGGGAGAATTAATTAAAATTACAGTAAAATATTTTGAAAGAAATTAAGTTTTTACTACGTTTTAGATTAGAATATTTTCGCTACTGGTAGGCCTACTGACAGCGAAAGATTGCTTGATGCTTTGACTTGACTAAGTTCTAAAATAGACAAACTGAAACAATGACAGAGAAAGTCGGGGTGGGTAGAGGTACCGACGGTACCGTTATGAATTATGAGAGCCTTGAGGTCATCTCCCTGACCTTGAGGGGAGAGTGAGATGACAAGCAACGCTCCAATACTTATGAAATTATCAACTGTAGCCTACACTCCAAACAATTTTTTTACCGCGTAAAAGCGAAATCACGTTAAGCAGGACCGCGATAACAAGGACTGCCTTATCTTATGTATAAATGAATTATAGGTATTAATACATAATGTTTTAAAATGTTCTACATGTTACGAACATAATCTTCCTTTTCCCATAAGATTTGGTTTTCGCTGTTTGCGATTTTATTATTCGTGGCAATTTTTCGGAACCTATCCGAGTTTTTTATTCGTTTGATATAATTTTGTGATTTGAGGACCACTAAATGAATTATTTTAGAAAACAACATTGTACAACTATTATTCAATTCAATTCTTTGATTTATCTACACTCGCTTCATTACCGTACTATTCAAACTAGGCCTAGTTTTGTTAGCAGTCTTTCTTGTAGTAGGTACATAAAAACTGGTGTTTTCAAAATAAGAAATTTGAAATTGATAAATATTTTTATACAGTTCTTTTTAGAACTAAATTACAAAACTTTTGTACGTTTTGAACAAAAATACAAAACTCTTTACTACTTTTTATGTAGGTCTAAAGTTGAACCTTTTCCTTTCATTACTGAACATTTTTTTGTTTCTTGAGCTAATAACTTTGTAAAATTTACATCTACCTATCCTTTTTTTACTAGCATATGTAAATTATTTGAACCTTTCTCTACAAAAAAGCTATGGAACACTTTCGAATTGGTATATAATTACTATATTTGGCGAATTTTTGAAAATATGCTTGCAAACGCCCTATAATATATGTAAAAGCCCCTGAACGTATCCCCTATAATAAAACACAAATCTCAATAATACACAAAAAAATTTTTATAGGCAACAACTTAAAACGGCTAAAACACAATTTACCTTTAAGTGGGTCCTTAAGTTGGAGGCAGAAGTTGCTGAAGCCTTGGTTGTTTTAAATTTCGGTAAACACAATAGGCGTTTAAATGTTAAACTATTTCCCTCCCTTGTTATTTTTTCATAAAAGTTTGTAATGCCTGGCCACAATAAAGACATAATAAAATTAAAATTAAAATACTGCTACACTAGACCTAACTCACTATTAACAATCACTAACTCACTAAATAAAATCTAAACTGTCAATCACTATAACAGGACAAAACAACTAAACAACTTATACAAAATTAACAAAACTATCCAACTGTAATGCCATGCGTATACACAAGGCCTAATTGAATGACACTGATGGACATGTTGACGGCGTTGTTTTGTTTGTTTACGTTACCGTTAGCTAATCATCCATTTTCAAATTCAATTTTTTTAAATCCGACCACTGCGGAAGAAGTGTATAAAGTAATTTCGGGATTAAATAATACAAACGCTATGGGTTGGGATGGTATTCCTACCAAAGTTTTGAAAGCTTCTTCCCATATTATTTCAAAACCATTGTCTTTTCTTATCAATCAGACTTTTGAGAATGGTAGTTTTCCGGATAAACTTAAATATTCCCTAATAAAACCTATCTTTAAAAAAGGAGATGAATCTAACATTACAAATTACCGTCCTATAGCACTAATACCGGTTTTGTCTAAAATTTTTGAAAGAGTAGTTCTGAGCAGAATTTTGAAATTTTTTGATAAATTTAATGTTTTAACAGAGAGCCAGTTTGGATTCCGGAAAGGCCTCTCTACAGAATCTGCTATATATAATATACTAGATGCTGTCTCTCGCTCGCTGGATAAGAACATGCATGTAGTATCTCTAATGTGTGACCTATCAAAGGCGTTTGATTGTGTCGACCATACAGTTCTCCTTTATAAGCTAAACTATTATGGTATTCGTGGAAAGGCAAATGAGTGGTTGCAGTCATACTTAACATGTAGAAAGCAAAAAGTAGTCTATACAGACTCTTACGGATTGCACTGCTCTTCTTGGGAAATAAATTCTCGAGGTGTGCCTCAGGGATCAATATTGGGTCCTTTACTGTTTTTGGTCTACATAAATGACCTGCCTTATAATATTGGGGAAGCAAAAGCTGTCCTGTTTGCTGATGACACCACTTTAACGGTTTTTGGGAAGAATAGTATTAATCTAGAAAAGTCGGTTACTTCATTACTGATTATGGCAGAAAATTGGTTTTTATCAAATGGTCTAAAACTTAATAAAAATAAAACTCAGCTAATGCAGTTCAGTTGTAAACAATTAAAAGACAAAATTTCAATTAATCATTTAGAACCAAGTACAGGCTCGTCAAAATTTCTGGGAGTGGTAATTGATGAAAACATAAACTGGAAATCACATATTACCTTCATTTCAAATAAACTTAACTCAGCTTGTTTTGCACTACGCACTATTTCACGTATTTCCAATCTGGATACAATTAAAACAGTATATTTTGCATATGTGTACTCTCACCTGAAATATGGTGTTGCTCTTTGGGGGAACTCGGTAGAGTCTGGAAACATTTTTTCTATTCAAAAGAGAATTATAAGAATAATTTGTAATTTAAAAGGTAGGCAATCTTGCAGAAATTCATTTTCAAAATTAAAATTTTTAACTCTTCCCTGTATATACATCCTGAATGTCCTGCTCTTTTTTAGAAGTAATTATATGGGTGTCGATCAGTACAAACATGGATATTCCATGAGACGGCAAATGCTTCAATACCCAGTACATAGATTAAAGTTGTTGGAGGACGGGGTGCGCTATTCTGGTCTCAAATTGTACAACAGGTTGCCAGACAATATAAAGGAAGTGCATAGCATTAAAGCCTTTAAAAATAAACTTAAGGCCTTCTTAGTAAAGCGGGCATTTTACTCGGTGGAGGAGTACCTGGGGCTTTGAATGAATTTTATATGTAGTTGTTTTATTTTATGATTAATTTGAAATTGTTAATATAGTTATATATGTCTTATTTTTATTACTTGTGTCGTATGTGTATTATGTGTATATGTGTATTAATTTCTATTCTGTGTATATGTTTTATCATGATATGTGACAACTCAAATGTTCAATAAGAAATGTAACCAAATGAGGCTAATAAACCAAAACCAAACCAAACCAATCTTTACCGATAGTTCTATCTTTAGACACCCCATCCCTTCCGGCCGGCCAATAAACAATAACCTAAACTAAGGAATATTGAATATTGTCACGCCAGGCCCACCCACCCGGGCCGGCATTTCCATGGTGACAAATCTTCCCGGGCATCCGCCAAATTAACTGGCGTTAGTTTTAATCGCTAACCAATACATGTACTTTAACGATTAAGAGTTAAAAGTTAATTAGTTTTAAAACTAATGATTAAGTTAAAAGTTACCCATATTTTTAACGATTAATTTTAATCGTTAATTTTTTTAATCGTTAATCCCGAGTCTGAAAACAGGAAAACATCGGCACAACTTTTTTTGTCTATTGCTTATACATTGGAGTTTTCTGCAAAATTAACAGTTATATGCATATGGTGAACATAAAAAATTAGATCGCCATTAGTAAAAACGTTAGGCCCACAAGCAATAATACTCTAGTCCAACATGAATGTTTATATTATTTTTTATTTTTTTATTTTTTTTCCGCTTACACACTTCCTCAGCAAGGGATATTTAATTAAATTACAAGTGAAAAAACATAGACCAAGACCGGGAGTTGAACCCGGGACCTTCAGGTTTCCTTCCTGATGCTCTACCGTCTGAGCTACCCTGATATCTACCGATATTGGTCGATGTTATCTCACCTGAAGGTCTCGGGTTCAATTCCCGGTCTTGGTCTATGTTTTTTCACTTGTAATTTAATTATGAATGTTTTACTAATTCAACAAGCATAGGCCAGTCTTCTCAAGGTTGACTTCGCTCTCTAATTTTAATTCATTTACTTAATACGATTGCACACCCTCTTGCACACCCTCGGAAATATAAATGTTTAATAAATTAAATAAAAGAATATTGCTCAAACCTTAATTTCAGCAAATAACAAATGCATGGCTTCTTTGTGATTAGTCCTGTTGCTTTCAGGGCAGGAGGTGTGACATAACAGAGTTTGCTTGTGAACTTGATTAGAGGAAGAACATCACTAATGCATTAGAGCTTATTTATTATAAGTTAATTATTATAAGCTTAATTATACAGTTTGTTAATACTGTACACAGAACATGTATTTAAATATTTAAAATAATTTTTTATTCATTGAAACTTTACGCACTTAAAAATGTTACCTAATTTATAATTGCAGGTGGCCTCAGCTCCAATTAGTTTGAATTATCAGGACCCTACTGTACATTAAAAGAAAAGTATAGTGTTTTTCTTTTTAATAAACGTCATGAATAATGTTGCCAATAATAGTAATACTGTATAGTTGTTTGTCCTTTCACTCATGGTAAAAAAAAAATACGATTTCCTACTGGTACATCTTTATAACGTCACTCGGACGTAGTATCAAAATGCGTTCGGTCCCTTCGTTGATGCTATAACCAAGTTCAACTGTATTAATTACAAAGCTAAAAAATCGTGTAATGTATTATTTTGTGCAGGTTTGTGTCGTACTTAGTGCAGTCCTTGGTACTATCATCTATCGCTTGTCTATAGTGACTATTATTTACGATGGCGGGAACAACTTTGTGGAAAAGCATGCAAAAATCTTCACATCAATTACTGCAGCACTTATTAACCTAATGATAATAATGATTCTAACCAAGGTAACAAGTAATCTATCGCTTGCATATTTACTTAACCTTTTATTCTTTTATTTTTTAGATTAACATATTGTAAAAAGTGTTGCTTCTAAACATGCTCAGATACGTTAAAAACACACCAATTTGAGTGCACTTTTCAAAAATTTCCCCAGATCCCCCCCGGTATGTAAGAGCTCGGGTACTTCTTAAATTTAGAAACTAAGCCCAGGTCTATCCATAGTGATTACTATTCATGATGGCGGGAACAACTGTGTGGTAAAGCATGCAAAAATCTTCTCTTCAATTACTGCAGCACTTATTAACCTAATGATAAAAATTATTCTAACCATGGTAAGCCAGTAATCTAT
>JAGFPH010007331.1:27689-43715 GCA_018207615.1 Philaenus spumarius | reverse complement strand
ATTCTAACCAAGGTAAGCCAGTAATCTATCGCTTGTCTTTAGTGATCATTATTTACGATGGCGGGAACAACTTTGTGGAAAAGCAAGTAAAAATCTTCTCTTCAATTACTGTAGCAGTTATTAACCTAATGATAAAAACGATTCTAACTAAGGTAAGCACATAGTCTATTGCTTGTCTATAGTGACTTTTTTTTACAGAAGGGGGAACAACATTGTGGAAAAGCATGCAAAGACCTTTGCGTCCATCACTACAAGACTTAATAACTTTGGGAATAATGATTCTAACCAAAGTTAGCAATCTTACTAGGTCTTGTCTAAATTGACTATTACTTACAATTAAAAATCCTGGTATTAGTAGAGACTTCTAAAACATCCTGTATAATAAATTTTAATGTTGAGAATTAGTTTATTTATTGAATGATAATTTTTATCATGTGTTATTAAAGTACTACGAGCAAGTCTTGTAATATTTGTCATCTCAAGTGTTTGTATTAAAATTTATGTTATTTTGTTAGTTTTTTTAAGATTTCATCATGATCAAATTGTATTCTCATATATTTTATTTTATTTTGGATCGTAAGATGTTTTGTAAGTGCTATTTGTACATTGTTTCAGTAATTTATATTTAAGTGTAAGAGATACTGTCGGCCTTAGCTTCACTTCTTTATAAATATATTTGTAATGTATATATATATATATCCAACATTACAATATGAATGAATTGAAATAATATATGAATAGTGTCTGTTGTTTTAGCTGTACCATTATATTGCTCTGTGGTTAACCAATATAGAAAATCCAAGGACTCAGACAGAGTATGAAGACAGCTATACTTTCAAGATATTCCTTTTTGAGTTCATGAACTTTTATTCTTCGTTAATCTACATAGCTTTTTTTAAGGTACAGACATAATTAATAATTACTACAGTAAATTATTTATGAATTGACACATATTATAATAACTATTATTTTTTTTTTTTCCGCTTACACACTTCCTCAGCAAGGGATATTTAATTAAATTACAAGTGAAAAAACATAGACCAAGACCGAGAGTTGAACCCGGGACCTTCGAAAGCTGCGAAATAAGAATTGAGATTGTTTTCAATGTCGTATACACGAGGTATTCAATCTGTTAATTCAATAATTGCAGTAAAAACCGTACAAGTGAGATAACATCGACCAATATCGGTAGATATCAGGGTAGCTCAGATGGCAGAGCATCATGACGGAAACGTGAAGGTCCCGGGTTCAACTCCCGGTCTTGGTCTATGTTTTTTCACTTGTAATTTAATTCATTATAATAACGTTTCTTAAGTAAATATTTTAGATTTTATTGAATACATAATAATTTTACGAATGAAATCAAATTAAAACTACATACCTTAGATACATATAGTTATTTAGTATATATGATTTAGAATAAACTATAAAAAGTCTGCAAATAAATAATGAAATAATTCAGATAAGTTTAAAACATGAGATCTAAACATGTGTTTTCTTAACAAACTAACTGAGATTTATTATTTTTGATAATGAAGGTCAATTAAACTTATGCATGTTACCCCTAGAGTGCCCGCGCAGGGTAAATTTTCTCCAGACATATTTTTAAAGTGCCATAACATATGTGAAGAGCTATTCAAAGACTTCCTAACCTTCAGTACCTTCTAATGGGATAGTCTACTGTCTAGCCTAGAAGACAAGGTAAACTTAACGCTAGTCGGATGTCAGTAGTTTTAGTATAAAGTAGTGCCTGCATCTGCATTTCTTGTAAACTTTTTACCCCGCGCGAGCTATGGAGTTAGTGAAAATATAGTGCCGCCGCCGCCTGTGCATATATTGCGTTAATAAGAATGTATAAATTATTTAGTTATTTATAATTATGTTATTTAGTGTGTATGTTCGTTCTGGGATATTTTAATTGTGTTTATTAACATTTCTTTATGTTTGTAATGGCCGGACGAGTTATCAATATAAAATTGAAAAACAAATAGAACGATTTCTTGAAAAAATTTTAAATGATGCTAAAGTATTATTTGGGCAATCCACTGATGTAGAGGCGGACAAACTTCAAAATAGGGAAAACAATTTGGATACTGAAAAAAAGCGCGGAAAGTGATAATGAAGATGGTGGTGCGTATGATAATAGTTTACGCCAACTGCTGTCGATGAACCTGACACTGCAATGTATATTGAAATTGAAATGACTGAAATAATTGTCATGCGTGAGTTACAGTAAAGAATGCCATTTAGAGTTGAATATCTATGAATATGATTCATTGAGAACATTAAGAACAGAAGAAACCAAAGAAAAATAATCACAAGAAAATTTACAGTTCTTTGTTTGGCATTGACAGTTTCAACGTGTAAAGACTATACTTTTCTGTTTAAACTTTTAATAAAAAGAGTTGTATTTAGATACGCAGAAGATAAAATTAAAGTTTGATCATGTTTTAATCTAATAGTGTGGTGTATTATTGTTAAAAAAGAAAAACTCAATTGGCGTATAAAAATTTACCCCACACGAGCTCTCACATTACAGCAATAGGCACGGACACTCTAGGGTTAATAGCATACTATTATACTAGGGTAGTATTGTTACCAGTGTGGTTGAAATACTGAGTGCTAGATTGCAAGACATATCCAATTTATTGAAGAACAGGCCAAAGCGTATAAGCTGTAAAGATGGACAGTATTTTTGTACGTGTGACTTGGGTACTAACATCTTTCTTTCTCTGGTTGAACAAATGTCTACAGTTGAAAAATATTTGTGTCAAGGATTCTAGTTACTTTGTCGAACTACGCATGCGGAAACTGTTTAGAACCAGCCACCGATTACTTTTCTCTACTATGCTGGACCGGAACCAAAAAGTTACGCTTATAAATAGCCAATATTTCTATGTCACTGCTACTGAAGTAAAAGATTCCATACAGTAACTTGATCACCCATCTCTAGTAAGCTAGTTATTTGCAAAGCAGTTATGTTGTAAAGACAAAGTCCATAATCTTAACTTAGGTTTGGTCGCTCTAACACATAGGCGGATCCAGCCGGGTTTCAAGGAGGGGGCTGCCTCCTGTCCGGGGTGAGGGTATAGAATAATTAGTTAAAAAATTTTTTTTTAGTGTTGAAAACGTCTTTTTAGACTATTTCACGAGCACCCATTTTGAATAGGAATTAAGGATTTTATGCTTTACACTAAAATGGAATTTTATTATAACAAATTGTAGAGAATAAGTCATACAATTGAACTGTATACTTGAAAACTTTAAATAGCCTTATTCTATAAACTTATTTAACTTTGTTTCACTAAATTAGAACAACTAAACAAAACTCTCACAAAAGTATGTACACTTCCCGCCAAATGCGAAAAGGTAACCACTAACGCGCCTACTGTCACGAGCACGAAATAAGGCGGGTGAGAATTCTTGCGCTGTAGCCAGAAATGGGACTGGCAAAGCGAGAAGGGTCGAGAATCGCTCGCTCTGCGGCACGATCTGTCAACACTGAGCATCCAGTGTTGCCTAGTCCGAGCGCCACCGGACGAAACTATTTGGTCTGGTAAGGGACTACGTTTCTTAGCTTGCACGATCTGACAACAGCGCAAAAATTCTCACCCGCCTTATTCCGTGCTCGCGATAGTAGGGCATTGAAAATGTACATATTTCACGGAAATACCCAAATAGCCTCGGAACACTAAACCAGGTTTTCCTTATATCAAACGAAAATATAGAACTTGCATTTCATATCTATATAAAAATCATTATACAAATATATCGATTTGTAATAGATACATCGAATGCAAAATGTGCTTTCTCATTATTTAAAAATTGTCCAACTGCAAGGGACTGATCCAATTTTACAGATAATTTCATATCTAAGAAACTATTAAAGTGACGAATGATTGGAAGATCGTGGTAGAAAGTTTAAATCTTGACGAATCTAATGGTGCCCTTAGCTTCTTTTCAAAACAAGTCTGTCTAACGGTTAAAAAGTTTGAAGTTTGAGTCATTTGCTTAGCTTTCTCGAAAGCATCCATTGATTAAGACAACTACAATATTACAACGATGGTTACAATGTCAATATACGTTTTAGAAGAAATTTGTAAATACAAAAATTAAAGTTTAAAACGTTGTCTTTCCAATGGTTTTTGAATTATTGAGATTGGATAATATTGAGTGGGTGAAATATTCTATACAAGTTGTGTTTGAGACTACTCAATTGATCAGTCTGCCACTTAGACGATTAAATGTAATAACCCAAAGGAGGGGGCTGCAGCCCCCACAGCCCCCCCTGGATCCGCCAATGCTCTGACATCTAATCAGAATGTCCAAAAATGTCAGGTGACTAAGACATTAATAATAATAATAATATAATGTCTATAATTTTAACTATGACTTAACTTTAATGTTTAATAACTTTTAATAATATAATGTTTATATTATTAAAGTATTTTTGTTGAAAACCTATTTCCAATCACCCAGCCTCTCCTAATAGACCGATTTTGATGATTTAAAAAAATGTGTTTCTTTTTACTTCTAGATATGTCATCAAGCATTAATTTTTTTTTTTGAGCTTTCGGGGCCATAAATTTTCCAATTTTATGAATTTTTTTGGTTTTTTTTTATTTATTTTATACACGAAAAAAGGTACGAGGTTGGTTGATAGCTCAATCAAAAGAGCTAACAATTTAGATCATTTACGCCGCTTACAGTATCCTTCTAACTCTTATAGATTTCCAGTTACATAAATTCAAAATTTTGAAAATTGTATGATCTATCTGTCGATCTATATTATTAAAAGATTTTTGTCGAAAACCTATTTCCAATCATCCAGCCTCTCCTAATGGACCGATTATGAAGATTTTTTTTAATGTGTTTATTTTTACCTCTAGATATGTCATCAAGCATTGAACATTTCTTTTTGAACATTCGAGGCCATAAAAATTCCAATTTTATGAATTTATTTAGGTGGGAATACAAACTAAGCACAGAACAGTACCTATCCTTTTTCTTTTAAAATGTTTTATTTAAAAAATTGTGTGATATGTTAACTAAAATCAGAAGTAATAAATATATTCATATAATAATAATTCTAACAAAATTAAATATTCACCACACATTTATAAATTTCAGTTTTAGAATAATTTTCTTTGATCTCGTAAAGTAAGGCTTACAGCAATACTTTGCTTCCAGGGGCGGTTTTTCAGTTATCCAGGTGATTCGGATTCTCGAAAGAGCGAGTTTTTGCGATTAAAAGGAGATGTCTGTGATCCTGCTGGTTGTCTCAGTGAGCTTTGCATTCAGTTAGCCATCATAATGGTTGGAAAGCAATGTTTCAACAACTTTTTAGAACTAGCATATCCGTGAGTCTTTTTGGATTATATTTATAATATTTTATTAAACATTTTTTTTTGCTTTAACTAATTACTTTTTATTTTGTTTGGTGAAAATACAAATGAGAGTTGAAAATGTGATAATTGTTGTTGACACTTTCCTACGGCTTCAAACAAATTTTGAACAGTTACAATGAAGTGGTTGGTCTTCAGTTGTTGATGTTGCACTTGTTATTATGATACTATTATTTCTAATTGGTTTAAAATAAACCGGATGTGCGAATTGAACTCATTCATAACAACAAGAAATCAAAATGTAATGTACTCAATATTATACTAAACTGACTAACCAATAACAATAATCAGGGAGGGAATAAATTTTACATTTACGTTGAGGACCAGTGAAAGGAAGTGACAGCTTCCAATACAGTGTTATTTCAATACGGCATGTACAGAAAATATTTGTTCATTAATTTTTCAGAAAAGTTTGGAAATGCGATAAGTTAAAAAACACCACTGTGTTTTTCAAAATTGTAATTGCACTGTTGAACATAGAGGGAGAGTTATTGGTTTTAACAACATTTTTGGAAATATCTTTAAATCTATTTGCAGTGAGATAAACAAATTTTAAAAGAATGTATAGTTTTAATATTTATACAACAAAGCCATACTATAATATTTACTTTTGGAAGAATCAAACTTTACTGCCAAATTTAATTTACAGTAAAATATGTTATGAATTATAATTATTAATTGGAATATATATACCACATAGTATGCTTCATATCTATTCAAAATTTCATTATGATACCTTCATACATTTCTGAGAAACTTTACTGTGACAGACAGAAAAATGAGTGATTCTATAAGGGCTCAGCTATGGAACCCTATAAATGGATCTAAGCACAAACAAATCGACCAGACCCATTATAGTACTTATGTATGATGACTATACTAGCAGAAGGACAGTAAAGTTTTTCGATTGTGTGTCCGGGGATACTCCGGGCAATAAGGTGTCTCAGTTTACATAAATAATTATCATTTGTAAAACAATATTCTTGATTCCAAGAATATAGCATTATTTGAACCTACCCAAACACATGTTCAATGCGTAAACCGCAAGGCGTAATCCCCAGACGTCTCAGATGTATTCATATAAGTTTAAAAACTTCTTTCAGTTTGAATTTGATTGCTTGGCGTGCTCAGATTACGTTGTTGTCACAATACACAAGTTACGACAGTCGAATGACATCACCGACCCTTACACTTCGTACTTTTCTTACATTAGCTCTTCAACCACAGTTTCGGCAGTCTTAATTGGTAATGACGTGAAATCTGTTTACTGAAAAGATTAAGTTCTTTATAATATTAAATGCAATATATAATTTTTAAACCACGTATATATAGTTAAATTTGTGCTAACTCAGAATGAAATAATTTGTTTGAAATCTATCTGGATTTTTGTTTATTTTCTGCAATTATTTATGTAGAAAAATAAAGGAGATATTATTACTTCAAGTATGGTTAACATATTGCGGTGATATTGGTGTTAAATATAGGAAGGTTGGGAATTTGTAGCATGCCTTAATCAATTTCTGTATGTGCCCCATTAGTGGCAAATCGATAATGATTTCTTGCTTAAATACGCTGGGGCATATGTGTGGTTAAAACTGTGATTGCAGCAATGAGCCATTCTCTGAGGTGCACTAAGTTGTAAGGTATATAAAGAAGTAAGATTCAGACATAAGGAGTTTAAAGGACGTTGTCTTTGCTCTCCCGATCTATAAGGTTTTAGGGGTACATCCCAATCACTAACTTTTTCTCATTCTATTGAATTCAAAATTAACTGTCTGTTGTTTAAAGTTTGCAGCCCTTGCATTCCCTGTCAATTGTGTTTGAGTGGTGTATGACTATAACTTTCCCTTTGTTCTATTACTTACTTTTGCCTCCTTCAGTCAATTGAATTTATGTTTACCTATGTACGACTTAAGATATTGCTTGTCACTCGATTTCCAAAACTCCCCCAAAAATTTTCCCAATGATGTACCTGTCTTGGCACCCCTGTTTTACCATACCATGTAGTTCTCTCTTCCGCTTACTAGATACTCTTAGTCCCTTAGTGGTCCAATATTTTTTTATTAAAGATTTATAGCCTCTAGAGGCAGAGCGACTTTTGAGAAGAAAATTTTGTTCTAAATTTTATTTCAACATGTTTAAAAAATAATTAAACCAGCATACCTTACCAGTATTTTAGGTAAGAAATCAACAATCGATCTGTGTCTGCTGGGGCAAAATAGAAATTTATAAGGATATTTAAACAAATTCTAAACTTTCCTTAATAAGTTCACCCTACTTGAAGTAGTATTTGTTTCAAATTTCATTTTCGACGAACGTGTATTTTCTAAATTTTCCTTTCTACTTTCTTTAAACATTTCCACTTTCAGAGCTTTACTTAATTGGTGGCGCTATAGACGTCAAAGAAGTGAAACTAAAGATTCAAGCCGGCCTTATACTCGCTGGGAAGAAGACTATCAGCTGCAAGAACCTGGAAGATTGGCTCTTTTTGAAGAATATCTTGAAATGGGTATTTAGAAATGTCTATTTTAAAAGTTTTATGTCTTTCCTTTTGGTTTGTCATTAGGATTACACAACCGAGTTATGATTATGACAATTAATTTATGTTACATTGTTTTGTAATTGATTTTATCACCGGTGTGAAACTCAGAAGTGGACAATGTTTCACAAAATTACTTTCCTCTTTTTGTGCAATTCAGGATATTTTGCTTATACATAAATTACTCACTTTTCTACAAAATAAGCGGTAGTATTGTGATTATACCCTATAATGGATTTATGGATCGTGCAACAAACCCTTTTCAGGCCCATAAAAGAAAAAAAATTTTTGATTTATTTTCTTACTTAAAAATTATTGAATATTACTCATGAAAAGAAAGTAAATGACTATCAGTTTTAACCCTTTTGGGACCATCTGATGATGTTTCGTCAATTAATTTTAAAATAATCAGAAAAAACCATCTGACAAAATATTATCAAATTATTTCAGTAAAAGACCATTTAAAAATTTTATTTCACCATAATTAAATAAGTAAAAGTAATGATATTATTATTTTTAAAGACTAATAATGTCATTTATAATAAATTTAATAAGAATTATTAAAACATATTGTGAATAAGTATTTTAAAATAGATAAACAAAGTGTATTAGTAATATTATATACAGTTATTAATAGAATACTAATACAGATTGTTTATCTATTTATAATATTTATTCACAATATGTTTTAATAATTATTATTATATTATTATTATTGCATCTGTGTTGAACAGCTGCCTAGACCTAAGAATTTTTTGTTTCATTACATATCTTTATTTATAAATAATCATTTGGTGATTTTTTAACAAACACTTACCAAAAATGTCTATCTTTACAGTGTGCAGTTTTTAAAACCTCTTGCCAAAAATCAGTTTACACTTTTTACACACCCTCCTGAAAAATGTTTTGTCCTAAAATGGTTAAGTAAAAAAAGTGAAGAGGCAAATTTCCTTTTTGATGCTATATGAATCATTTTTCAGGACAAACAGCAGGGCCACTTCTACATACATATTTGCCATTTTCATGAAATAGATATAATATTTTGTGTTAGGGCAAGAGATTTTTTTAAAACTGTTTACTATAATTTCTTTGGAGTAATTAAATAGTTCATTTAAAATATTGTTACTATTGTAGATTTCTTTGTTTTTCACTCTTTTTATTATATTGAGAGAAGCTAAAGTTAGCCTATATTTAGCGATGTACCAAACACATAAACAACATTTATTTAGAAATACATTTTGGAAATATTGTTTGTAATTCAAACGAGGAAAACTGTAATTTCTGAGTACATTGCATTACCAAATGAAAGCTGAAGAAGTGAGGAATCAAAAAATACCAAATGTCTATTAAAATCTTTGTAAAAATTAATTACCAAATAGTTCTCTCATCTTTGTTTCTTATATTATGTAAATGCTATCTGACAAAATTCAAGAATGTGAATAATGAGGACTGCATTATAAAGAAAATTATTAATAGTGTTTAATGCATTGCAAAACTTGAGGTTTTTTTGTTAATAAAGGAACTCATCATTAAGGTAATCTTCGGTAAGGTGATGGTTACCGAAATGATGTTTGTTCTTAAAATAGGATAATTGGACCAGGGTAACTTTAACTATATATACATATATATATATATATATATATGTGTGTGTATCTGAGTTTTTTATTTAAATGTTTTGTCACGTTTTAGTCTCTGACTAGGTCCGGTCAAACAATTTCTATGATTATGCCAAACTGCATGTCTATATCTTTTATATAATGATATTGGTAATCTACAGGGACACACAGATAGTCCAACATACACTATTTGTTTATTAACTTAGATGACAGAGTTTTAAAAAGAACGGAATGAACCCTTTTAAGCGACACCACTGGACTAGACAACAAAATTTTGTTTGGCTCCTTCCCCCCTTTATAACAAGATCTGTCTTTTTCACTTTTAAACTGCAGATAGACGAATTGAAGTTTAAAAAAAAATATTATAGTAACAAACTTGTCCTTTAATTTTTATCTAATGTGAAATTTGTGAAAAAAATTTCATCAATTTGGATGGGAAAATTTTGTAGGTAAGAAAGGCGGCACATATTTTCTCACAATACTTTGACGATTTCTCTTTAACCGGTTACAGAAAAAACTCCGTTAAGAAGCATTGTTTTAAAATTAGCAGAATTAATTGATAAGGAAAAAGGTTGTTATCCACCGTTGCTAATTCACCTTCGCTAAAATAAGATCTCTGTGACGAATGGACAGCTATTTCTGACCAATAGGGTAAATCCTACAATGAACTGGGAAAGCTAAGAGACTAGGTTACAGTTGTAAACCCAAAATAATAAATATGGATTCACGGATCAAAATTATGACACAAAACACTTGCCGCGCAAATTTAATTGGTACTTGATAGATTGATTGTTTCTACCAATCCATAGCTGCCAGAATCGTTTTAATAATTGAGAATTAAGAACTGCAACTATTCTGATAAGTTTCTATGTCTGTTTAGTAATTCAGTACGGGTTTGTTACGTTATTTGTGGCTGCGTTTCCACTTGCTCCGCTGTTTGCTCTGCTCAACAACATCGGTGAGATAAGACTTGATGCGTACAAGATGGTTACGCAAGCTAGACGTCCTCTTGCAGAGAGAGTAGAAGACATTGGAGCATGGTATGGTATACTTCAAGGTGTAACATACTGTGCTGTTGTAACAAATGTAAGCGAGTTATTTAATTACTTTATTTAAGCTAAACATAATAAAGAACATCAACAATTTATCCATCTTGGTCTAGGCATTGTTGAAATTGTAAGCTAGAGAAACTGTAAAGTAAATAAAAATCTTCCCTAACTCTTTAAGGGTATTAAAAAAATAAAAAAATGTATTGCTGTGCTTTTGCATTTTGCTGCTCTGGGTCATATCCACCATAATCCGCCATTGATAAAAGACCTAATATAGAGTTGTCAACATTTTTCCTTTAAAATTTAGTTTAAATTAGGATTTCTAATTCCAACCAAGCAAAACTGCAATACATTAAGTTTTATTTAAAAGTTACTGAAAAAAAGAAGTGAAACCAAAATTGTTACTGCTCTCGTTTTAAGCTAAAAAACTAACTTAGGGTCGGATCTTAAATTTTTTTATTTGATCTAAATTCACGCCACGCCAACATTACACGAGCGCGCGTGTCGGTCCGATCCGTTTCACTGTTCCACGTTCACCTAACCTCATTTTTGAGACACTGACATCAGTGTTGTTTTAACTCTCCGTACTGTTGTTTGTTGTGCTGTGTGACATCTAGCAATGTCAGCAAAACTTAAACGTGTTGTGCTTAGTCTTTCTGACAAACTTAAAATTGTAGAACGATTAAAAAAAGTGCAAGTGGGTCAAGTTTAGCTCGCGAGTTTGGTGTTGGGAATTCAACGATAACTGACATTAAAATGAACAGTGACTCTATCACAAGTTTGCTTGTGTGCTGGACAGTGAAGACGGAAGCTGATGGAAGAATCCTTCCAATAATTCGAGACTGCTATTAAATAGTTGGAACAGCAAGACGAATGTTCTCTTTGCAGCTGCTGTCTTTGAAACGCCTATGAGACTTGGCGGCAAAAAAAACGAGTCTCAAAACTTAAGCAAACAAGTTTGACTTTTTCTTTTGGGTTAATTTTGTACCGTTTTTATCACATCAAAGTCAGTAAACCAAAAAAAGTTTATGTACTGTATGTGCAATACCTACTTTATATGTACAGTATGAACTATACATAAACTTATAATTAAAGTATTATTTCTAGTCCAATAACGTGTTTTATTTTTGTCCCTCCCATCCCACTACCCTCAACAAAGAACTAGACTTTTTTTCCAGTAAAGTTCGAAAAATCAATTATCCGAACATCCCTCCTACACCAATTGTTTTGGATAATCGGCGCTCTACTGTACTTAAGAGTCCTTTCGAACGAAGCCCTTACATATACTTTCACTTTAACACTGTTATTGTTTCACACTTGTTAGGGTGTGTTCACAAAGAAAGCTGGTTACTGAAGAAAGCTGGAAAGAAGCAAGTTACTCATTTCTAAGCGCTTGCTCCCAGCTCTTGTGAATAGTTTGGGTGTTCCCAACAAAAGCTTTCAACTATCATTGCGAGAATGTCTTCCTCAAGTAATGAAGAATTATTTTTGATTGAAAATGTAGATTTGAAAGTGCGCAAAAAGAAAGTCTGTATACATGATATTAACCGCGGAAGAGGAAGATATGGTGAATTGAAATTGCGCAACGAGAGTTTTTTTCTTATGTGTGAATGGAGTTGAGCGCATTCAATTATATCCTCAATAAAATTGAAACTACTTTGGACAAATGGTTTGACGTGAACTCTATTTGAATGTTGTTTGAGACGTTTGTCCCAAATATGTCCTCTTCTAAACACTTGCAAAATTCATCGACGTCCATGTTCACTGCGAGTTGTTGTCAGCAACTGACTGCTACCAGGTACGGAAAACATCAAAAAAAGTTCTTGCTCGCGTCAGCGCTTGTAGCAGGCGCTTGCCAGTCGGAACAAGCGTTGTATCTGAACGCACACACTTGATACAATGAACACTTTTTCTCGCGCCGGTCTCGCTTATTAGCAAGCGCCTTTGTGAACACACCCATACCAGTTAAGCTTTAAAGCACATTTTATTAGACTTATATTTGAGATTTTTATTTTTGAACAATTTTTGTTATAACTGAAATTGATTTTACTTCTAATTTTATATTGCAAAAGTTTAATTTATTAATATTGAATTTGTTTCAACCATTTTACATTGTACAGTATACAGGGGTGCTGAAAAGTCTGGAGACGGTTTAATATTTCTTATATAAGGACAATTTGAAGGTAGATGTGATTGAGGAATGGCAATAAATCTAAACACTTTCATTGAACGTTAGTTCAGTATATAGGCCTAACTTAAATCTTTGTTGAGCTTATGATCCAAATCAGCTGTTTTATTTTACTCTGTATATGTGTGTATATTTACTGTACTCCTTTCTCCAACTGACCACATTCTAGATATACTTTTTGCGACTCGGTGATATTATTCTCGCAGATAATTTATATTGTATACAAATAAATTCTTGATCTCTCTCATGTCTAGATCTAAAGCCTGTGTAAATATTCAGTGAATTGTTCATCATAGCAGAAAATGCTTGTCTGAAATGTAAGGCTGTATTTTCCTCCACTCTGACAGTGATGAGTGCTAGGCCGTACACCTTATATTAATACTAAAGAAAGTATTACTCACTAAATCATGTATAACACAGTGTATCACGTACAGTCGTACACCCCCATATCCGGACTTGTACAAGTAGACCTACAACATAATCAGGAATATTTGATGTTTTAGGCATTTGTGATAGCTTACACGAGTGATTTCATCCCTCGCATGGTCTACCAATTGGGTTACTCATTAAATCAAAATCTTGAAGGATACATAAACTCATCTTTGTCAGGTAATGCAATTAATTTTTTACAGTACTGTAAAATATACATTATCCGACAAATCAAATAAATTATGTAATATAACATTCTACATACGGTTTTACTCGACAAACCAAAAACTACTACAAGTTATAAAAAGACCGAGATAGACCCACTTGAACAGCTAACGATATAATTCAACGTAGCTTGAAACGGTCCAGGCAAACACGCTCCAAGAACCCCTTCCGTTTCCTCTTTTTTTTTTTTTTTTTTTTTTTTAACGATCATTGACCACTGTTATGTTTTGCAGGAATATGTTTTAGTAGTATTTTGAATGTTAAGGTTTTGACCAGTAAGACGGACAAGGAAGTACGGTATAAACACGGAAATTGTAGCGAGGTCGCGGGAGAGTTCGTTAAACGCGGAACACGGAACTCGCTTTGACGGAACACGGAACTCCAACTTGTGTGGCCGCAAAAGTTGGGCCGGTTCGTCGTGCAAAGTGCGGCCAGGAAATCGGGACTTGGAATTCAGCTCGAGATTTGGACCATCGAGATACCTGTGAAGAAGTAGTGCAAGGCCGTGGGTTTTGGTCTTTACCAAAAATAGTTTTCAGAGTTTTAGTAAAAAGAGAAAAGTTTTTGGAAGTTGAATTAAGTTTCTGTTTTGAAGAAAAGAGAGCGATTTGTTTAGGTGATTAAGTTAATATTTATTTTTGTATAGATAGTACAGTGGTTTTTCTTTTTCTTTTTCATTTTTTACGTTTTACAGATTACGTTGATTGGTTGATAGATATGTATTGGTATATATGTACGTGGTATAATATGTGTATATTTATAGATGTGTGTGATATTATTTCAATTAAATGTTTAAAAATGTGTTAGATGAATATTATAAACAATATGGCTTTTCAAGTGTTGTATTTCAAGTGCAGAGTGTACGAGGTGGTTGTTAAAGGCGATAGAGTTTGTGATCAGCGATTTGTTTTTCTTATTTCCTCGTGAAAAATAGTCTTCTCCGGTTTGACCTACTATATTTGGTAGCATATGGCTGTATTTGCGATTGAGCTGGATTTAGTAAGCCTAGTTGAGAATACAGTGTTGCCAAGTAGTGCGTCTTCTTTGATTGTTTGTATGCGCATCAGCTTTGGAATTCACAAACGTTGCGTTTTGTGCGTATGTGTTACGAGTTTATGTACACACGGTGAGTGTGATGAACTTTCGTGTTAATTTGACTTTGAAGTAAGTCGAGTGGCTTTGTTGTTTTACTTGGCTGGATATTTGGAATATCAGAACGCGAATGTTAGACGTAAGATAATTTGTATGACGCGCGAGTAGAGATGCCGCGTCGATAATATTTGTGACTCCTCGATAATAGTTTCGCGTATTAATGATATTTTTACGGTAAATATTGAATGATAGGTTTCTGTACTGGCCAAGCTCAGGAATTTGCGAGCGTTGTAGTTTTGAGCTGTAAGTGTTACAGCGTGTTTCATAGCGAGTCGGGATTGACTCATTTTGCTGCGTCAGGGAATAGACTCTTGTCAGTTTATGTAGGTTGAAGGTGTTTAACTTTTGCAGACATTAAGGCGTTTTAGTCGACGGATATTTGCTAGGTAAAGCAAGCGGTTAACGAACCGGGGTATGCTGATGCGGCAGTATGGCATTGTTTCAAGGTTTATGTTGTTGACCATTGTAGGATGTATTCTGCATGTTTTGCTGATGAGCGAATTCGGCAGTTTTTGGCAAGGCCAAGTTCATTTATGCTGTAATGTGAACAGAATATTATTGCGGTACTGTTTATGTTTGTTAATTCATGCGTTTTGGAGTTTGGGAGATTATTGGTTTATGTTTTGAATCTCACATGAGTTGAGTTTATGGAGTTTATGAGCTATGAGTTTATGAGTTTAATAAAATGTTTTTGTAGATTTGTTTATGGTATAATGTGTGATTTAGTTTTTTGTGATTATAAGACAGAGTGCACTACGGTGTCGGTACATGCAAGGCTGTAGAGTTTTGTGGGTCTTTTTGCAAATGGTAAGGGGTGGTTTGCTGGGTCTAATGTGATAGACTTGAATATGGCGTTTTGCTCAGGTTCAGACTGTGGCGGTCAATGATCAGTATGTTGTATGTGTACCACCTTTAATTGTAACTTTTGAGTTTGTTGAAGGAAGTTAGCATAGCTACGGGCATACTTGCATCAGCATACTTGCGATACAAGATGTGATGGCGGCAGCTGCCATAGCAGATATGCGATGAGCCATGGAGAGGATGCAGCAGCAGCGGCAGCTACGGGACCGAGAGCAGATCTTCTGTGACCATTTTTCTGGGACCTCTTACTAAGAATGTTGCGGTTCAGCAGACAACAGGGTATGGAAGTGCTCACAGGACCTTGAGATGTGTTGGATGCCTCGTCACGTGGATAGCGGGTCGCTATCAGAAGAGTGCGCCGGATTCCCCCTACCCCAAAACTTTATGTTTCCCCATCCCCGTTTTTAGAAAATATTGGACAATGTTAGCATTAAGTATATGATTAGATTATGGTATTATTGGACGTTTTTAGGAATTGTATTTTGGGTTTTGTAAATTTTGTTGTGTATGTTTTTTATTGAGTTGTATGTAAATGTATGTGTGATGTACACCTGTTAAGGAC
>JAGFPH010007331.1:0-27679 GCA_018207615.1 Philaenus spumarius | reverse complement strand
GAAGACATCAAACTAAGTGAGCAAACCAAAGTATTTCAGTCTATAGTTAGAGTCACGTATTATTCAGAGTTTTGGGATCATTCAGATAAAAGTAACACGCTTTAGTTGCCAATACCGTAATCCAGTCTGTCTTATAAAGGTCAATACCTAGTATAAGAGATGTATGTAGCATAAGTGTAGCTAATGTATCAAATCGTATGTATCTCTATTATTGTATTGTATGAGTAAATACAGGGAAATAAGTATTACCACTGAACCGCTGATGCATTGTTTTTATTGATCTGTCCCTTTGCTATTAACATAGGAAAGTAGAGTTTGAACCAGGGTGATAAGGGAGCTAGAAATTATAACCCTATCACCACTCTACCCTAACTTCTGTACCGATCAATATTCCTTATTTATTTATACAAATTTGATGTAAATAAATTCAATAAATTTTACTAAATATTTTCCACTTCTTATCACTATTTTCCTTACTCTGACATACACATATATAAATTCAAATATACTTAATGGGCAAATTATTCTTCTTCCCCACAGCTCTGTAGGTCAGCTGTTTCTTCTGGCGGTTGGGGCTCTGATCTAGGTTTTGAATGTTCATTTGAACACTTTAGATATCTTAAATGTTATACTTGACTCCTTTTCTTTTCATATATATATATATATATATATATATATATAATGTAATTCTTTTTTGTCCGGCTTTAACTCAAAAAGTATAATGTTCTCTATTTTAAATTACTTTGAACTCCCTTTCTACAGGGCGTGTCTTTGTTTCACAATCAAAACAATGATTTACTGGAAATAAAGTTTTATGCATAAGATCGCAGCACTTGATCTTATTTGTATTGACGATATTTAAATTACTTCTTTTATTTTTGCAAATTTTATTTATTTTAGCAATTTACACACTATGCATTTGGAAATGCCCAAAGGTTAATTTTTCAATAATATTCTCGTTTTCTGAGTAACAAATAATATCTCCTTGATATTTAACATTTATTTAACATAAAAATTCAACTCTTCTCCAATAATTAATAACAAAATTTGAATAGTCTCTTTTAATAAGTAGGCCTATATACAATAATTCTTGACATAATTGATTATTAGGCTGCACATAATAAATACAAAATTTGAAATTCTAAATGAGAAAAGGTGAGTATCCCGCGGTGTACAATGTTATTTTATTATTTCTAATTTTTGGAATATTTAATATTATTAATTAGTCTTAGAAAAAGTTTTAGTTTATTTTTTACCCAAGCAGGTATATGAATTAAGCAAAGTTTCTTTTTTTAAATAAAAAATACATACAAGAAAAACAATAATAAAAATAATAATAATCGACTCTGGATACCTTGAGACGTCTTTTGTGTGTACCAAGTCTCCCTGAATGTTCACGAACAGTGTGGTGAGAGCACGGGTTTCGCCCCTCGATCGCCTTTGATTTCTGCCAAGACCTCTGCTAACCCTCAGGATCGTTCCGTTGTCGTGAATTGCAAAGTACTTTAAAGAAAACTAAGACTCAAATCTATTCCCTTACTTAGGGCAAAATTTTAGCACAATTCTGTACAAAGTGATATAGACTGTCTTAAAAAATTCTCCCCCCCGAGCTGCCTCGACCTGCCATACTTATGCGCGCCCGGCCGATGTGCATTTAGTGAACTCGTGTAACAAATTAGTGTTTCTAAAATTTTGTATTTTCCACCAAAGTCTTTTTATATATCGAGTTTATTTAAAGATTTTTGCAGTTTATAGTTTTAAATTGTCACTTTTGGAACCAATTCTGCAACATTTTATCAACACTCGTATCACTCCCGCGTCACGTGACGTACGCCGAAGCTGACCACCAGAGTTTTCGTTCGGACATGACAAACTGCCCATTCCTGTAAATTTTTTCCAAAATGTACACATCTCCCAAACTACTATCCTTGAAACATTCAAATTTTCTCAGATCGTAGTTTATAGTTTATCACGCATAAACAAATGTCAATCACATTTCTACGAGGCTTAGTTCTTAAGTTATTCAACTCGTAAGATTTCACTCATTTTCCATTGTGAAATTTAAGTTTTTCTACTTTTTTGTTGTAATATTGTGGTTGAAGCTGTTCTAAAATGCCGATGTGCGTTAAAAAACCTTTGGAGGAGTCGATTATTTACAATTTTATTCTACTTACAAGTGTTAGCCTTAATACCTGCCTTTCCTAGTGTAAAGCAACTAAATCTAATTATTTCTTATAACTGAACATTTTCTAAGTACATTTTATTACATAATTATTATTGATTTATTACTTTCTCATTCAGAAATCCCCCATTTACAATTGTTTCTTCAAAATCTATTCTTTCCTAGCTATGAACTAAACTTGTTCAATTCTCAACAAATATTACTTAAACTACTCAGTAATTACACTTTTTACACTATTTCCAGCCATATTGGTACTTAATTTGGTATTATTTTAGCTTTTTCTTGCAATTTGAATTTTCTTGTACTTTTTTTTAATAACTTTAAACTTACTTGGTTAATCAAAATTTCAACAAGAATACTTTGTTTTTGTTTTTAATTATTATACTACTGAGTGTAATATTTGTTTTTTGACTTTCTTTAATATTAACATTTTTGATCAACTTTGCTGCGGGAATACTCACAAATTAATGATAATATCTTAATGCTAATAACTACTAGCTAATACACACATATATTTTAAGGGAATAATACATTTTCATGGAAATTTTAATATTAAAATTTTTTGCATTAGAATAAAACAACAGCTGAGTTGTAAAATTCTAACAATCACCCCATGCTTGTTAAGTTTGGTCAGTGACCAGAGTTCATCTCTATTGTCCTCACTCTTGACTAGTTGTTCAGCGTACAACAAGCAGTTTAACTTTTACTAATTTTATTAAAATATAAAGATTCTGAAATGGAACTGAAAGATTTGTTTCAAGCTATAGAGTTGAAATACATTAAAATGTTCATTGACACATATGAAGTTCAAAGTTGATGTCAACGGTTTGTTGATCATCGGCACGTGTTACCGCGTTAGGTTTAAACTTGTACTCTGTGTTTATGTGTAGTATGTTTTAATATTAACAACGTTCCCAGTGTACATTTGAAAATGACTAAATGTGAATAGTCGAAATGGCCGTCAAGTAAGAAATGATGAAAAAACAAGGATTGTCTGAAAGAATATGACAAGGTATTTTTTTAAATAAAACAAGGATGTTTTAAAATAATCCATTTAGGCTATCACAAACAAATGTGAGTAACAAATTATAACTTGTTTAACTTAGGATCTAGTTACATATTTATACCCTTCTACAACAAATAGGTTTAATGTACGTAAATGTAAAGAGTAAGTGAAATCGTATGGTGAATAAGACGCGAAGTAATACTACAGAATTTATAAAATGCAATCTAAGTTAAAGAGAATAGTTTACTATAATTGATGTCAGATAAGTATATAATAGTTACACAAAAATAATTTTAAATCAGCTAATTTATTTGCTTTTACAGTATTCAACACTTCAGATTACAGCGCTGGTATGGGAGTTGATAAAAGACACGTTCAATCAACAGAACCCGAAATCTGCCAGTATCGAGGATATCGCAATGGACCTAACCACACCGAGGATCCCTACGGATTGTCTCCACAATATTGGCACGTCTTTGCAGCTCGTCTTGCTTTTGTTGTCGTCTTTGAGGTTAATGTCTGCACCACTTTACATCTATTGTATAACTATGCCTAATCACACACAGTGCATACTCCCCAAACACAATTATTTAGGTAGAAAGTAATTCAGATAAACATGCATAAATACCGTACATGATTGACTAGGCTACTAATTTAGCAAAGGGTTTGAAAGTCAATTATACTTTCTAAATCAAAATCTATACTTTGTACCAAAATCTATTCTAGTACCAGAATATTTTATACGTCAAAACTAAATCAAGTAATTTGTTTCAGAAACATTCTTTGTATTTAAATTCTTCGAGTATCTAGACACTAGCATGTTTAGAAATTTTCCCTGGAAATCATTAACTTGTGTTAAACGTAATTTCACAAAACAAAAAAATATATTTCAAACTTCTGTCAAATATTTTGTTCTTAAATTGCCACAAACAAAGAATAGCTAAATTATCACAGTACAACATATTTTACAAAATAACTAAAAGTCATAAATAACCTTTTTGCTCACAACTGGTAGTAACCCCTTAAAAATTACTGCAATCACCGACACCACCCTTCTCAGATATCTTAACAGTAAGTCCCTTTTTCATTATACTGAGTTTGGTGCTTTTTACATTGTATTGTTTAGCACACACTAAACAAGATAGGTTTATTTAATTGTTTATTTGAGTAGTTCTAAGTATGGTACAAACTTTAATTTCGGAACATAAAAACGTTACAGGACATTATTGCGAAGTTAGGTTTTACAAAAGTAACTATGAGAAAAGTGCTAAACTAGAGAATTTGTGCTTTGGTATAGTTTTGATATAAAACTATAATAATTACTAGTTTAACATATTGTTTTGTTTTTTCAGCACATTGTGTTCGCACTGACTGGTATTATGGCGTATGTGATCCCTGACATTCCTGCAGAAGTACGAATACAAATACAGAGAGAGCGTTTACTGGCGAAGGAAGCAAAATACGAACACGGCTCTGTTAAAAATGATGAGTACGGTGACATTTTAAACGCGCTCAGGGAAAATAACAACAGTAGATTAAGCAATGTAATACGGCGTGCTTCCTGGGACCGCAGGTTGAGTCGACAATCGGACGCTTTTGAACCAAGAGTACAAAAGAAAATATAATCCTGCCACTGATTTTGCTAAAGCTTCTCTATTTTTGTCTCTTTATTCTTAGAGGTTTAAAAAATTGTTTGTTTATACAAGATAGTTCAAAACTGCAAATCAATATTTCTGGAGCTGATGCTAGAGCTAAAAACAAGAAAATAGGTTTGGAAATACTTTGTTTTCTGTCTGACGGCCTTTTTGTGTTTTTTTTCCTGCAACAAGATACAATGCATGATTGTGAGATGTTACAAGCCAAAGATTTTATTGGTTGGGATCATTTGAAATATTCTTATGCAAGCATTTAAATCTAAGTTTATAGTACTTACTACGTCTTGTGACTTATTGTAACTTTTTACGTTACGCATTCTATCATCAGGTGCTCTCCCGTGAGAGGTCGTTAATACATTGCAATACTAAAAAACACACAAACATACACATCACAAACACTGAACATCAATACACGATGTTTGTACACCACCGGTTAGCGGACGACTGAGATACGTTTAGCTTGTCTTGGGTTGTCCTCCAAGTTATCTTTAACGTCATCGCTTTGTCATATAACGAGTTTGACCGGAAGTTAAGTTTGTTGTTCAGTAAATCGCTTTTATTTTCCCTTAACGCTTTTAAATTTCGAATTCTTCAACGGCATCCATGTATCTGCTCTTACTGCATATATGTAATGGTTAGAAGTTACTGTCAAAATTATTGAATGCATGGTTATTTTCCATGAGGTGATGTGCATAACTTGATTTTATGTTAAACATATAGTAATGTTTAGGTAGAAAGGTGCTCTTTCAATCTAGTTTTAAAATGTCTGCCTGTTTGGCCTATGTTGACTATTGTAAACATGTGACTCATGGGGCACCTACTATAGAACCATTTTACATAAACGCAGAAAAAATATTGTATTGTAAATGTTATTTTGTAAAAAATAAAGAAGATAGGGATAAATAAATCTCACTATACAATTATTCCAATTACACTCTTTAATGGCGTTGAACTCAGTAACTAAACTAAAGGTTATTGCTGCCCTGGAAGTAGGTATAGAAGGCGTTGGATGTAACCTTCTGTATCAAACATTTGTCTATATTACTTTATCATAAATTTTGTTTACATACTGCAAATGTTCATTACCTAGCTATTGCACTCAATAATTAGGATTTTTTTATAATTTTGAGTGAACAGATAGTTTTAGCAAAAACTAATAGTACACCATCAATACATTGGGATATTTGAGCTAGCAAAGTGGCAGCTACAACATACTCTCAAAGCGAAATGCCAAGCTCTACAAGGCTACGATCTTTTTGTATTTTATAGGTCCATATCAGTATTTTTTTACAATGAGTGTCCGTTGCTTTTCATTTTTGCACTTCTACCGATTCCAAGTCAGTAGGATGGTTAAAAATGTCTAGTGAGCAATATGTTAGTCACATTCAATGGCCAGAAGATACAGGGAAAATACTGCAATTTTAATCTATATATATAAAAGCGAAATACCACTCACTCACTCACTGACTGACTCACTCATCACGATTTCTCAAAAACTACCGAACGGATTGGAATGAAATTTGGTATGTAGCTTCCTCTAGGGCCATAGGCGCTCGCTAAGAAAGGGTTTGAAAAAATTCGAAATTTTAGGGGGGGTTTGGGGGGATCAAATTTATTAAAAAATGACTCCTTCAAAACTACCAAACGGATTTGAATGAAATTTGGTATGTAGCTTCTTCTAGGGCCATAGGCGCTCGCTAAGAAAGGGTTTTAAAAAATTCAAAATTTTAGGGGGGTTTGGGGGGATCAAAGTTATTAAATCACGATTTATTCAAAACTACCCAACGGATTGGAATGAAATTTGGTATGTAGCTTCCTCTAGGGCCATAGGTGCTCACTAAGAAAGGGTATGAAAAATTTCAAAATTTTAGGAGGGTTTTGGAGGGATCAAAGTTACTTAAAATCATAATTTCAGATCTTTTAATATTATGACAATAGTGCTTTTACTATTTAAGATGTATATATATAAAAGCCAAATACCACTCACTGACTGAACACTTAAAAAGAATACAATTACGTTAAAAAGACTGAAAATACCAACCACCACGGGCAACGCCGTGCGGGTCGGCTAGTAGTGTATAAAAAAATACTGGTTTACAAAGTGCTTGTGCTTTGTTTGGACCACCCTAATCAAAATAGCGACATTAAATTTCAAAACATCTTCCTTTCTTTTTTTCTTTCATAATTTGTTTACTTTTTTACTGTTTAACTTTCCTTTTTTTTCGTTGTGAAAAAACAATTAGATGAAAGTTCAGTATAACTTTAATTTTACCATCCCTCAGTTTAAGGCAAGAAATACCTACAAAAAGAATTTGTTTACTTATTATAATACTGAAATTAACATTTCACTAAGTCGTGGGCTACTAAAATGGAATTAAATCATACTTCCTCTATAATTTAAATTTAAACATTTTATGGCCGCCATTTTGGAACTGTTAAGTGAAAAATAAGAATATTTAAAAAAAACAACAAAGTTATATTATAAAACGTTAAGTAAAATTTATTATTGATCAAGCCTTTAGTGTTTTTTTAAAACTAATAAATTTTCCAGACCTATGTTTATATTTTTATATTCACCTTCTCTCTTATTTTTGGTACTAGAATCAGTTCCCGTTATATTGCCATACAATTATGAACCACAATGTATAACAATTGTGCTCCCAAAATGTCCTATTTTGGTATGTATTGTCCACTTGTTATTTATTCGATTACCTACAGTAGGAAATATATGTGAAGAAATGACTGGCTGTATGCACAGAAGCAGGAACGGCCAATGTGCATGCGCTAACAGCATGGAGGTCAGCATAGCGAGTCAGTCGGTGACAAAGGCTAGTCGCGTTATCTAGTGCACTGCCTTTCCCAAAAACATTGTTTTAATTTGGATTCAAATAACAGGGTCACAACATTTTTTAATTATAATAAAAATAGTACCACTCAAAAAATTTTGTAATTAGTAATAAAGGAAAATAATTGTTTAAATAATGTGCGCTATGAAAAATCTGGAAATGTAAGAGCTGTAAACATGCAATTCGGTACACGAGGTATAGTCAACAATATTTTTTATAGCATGCTATTTCTTGAAAAAATAATATAGCTAATACCAGTCAGCTAATATGTATTCTTACGTTATCTTAATTAATCTATTCTAACGTTATCTTAATTAATACATTGTAATGTAATTTAAGATGTAGTAATAAGTTTAATAAACAAGTAATTATGAAAGTCCACAAATAGTGTCAGTGACACAGTAAGCCATGAGCTGCGCTCTGGCCATAAAAAACAGAATGGGTAGTAGTGTACTCAGCAGTAAAATTCCCCACCCTTCCACACTCCCTACCTGCGCGAATCGCTTCTTCACATATATTTCCTACTGTACGTGTGTATTTGATCACACCACCTTGTATGTTTTCCATTAATTTTACGTCTTTAATTTGACTAGTTGTTGCTGATAGGAGTGTATTAGTTATGGGCACAACTATTATAAACGAGGAACTGGATAAAAAGTAAGACATCAGAAAAAATGTAAAAACATTTTCACATTTTGATTCAAGTGAAACAAATTTTGCGTTGTTAATACTAAGAGCGATGGTATGATAAATGTATTTAATTTTTTTGTATGGATATATTCTAATTAAAATGAATCAAGGCACCAATAAAGTATGAAGTAAAGTTATTTTTTGTCTTTTGGAAAGGCAAAAGCTATTTGCAAAAAATTTGTGGAAAACAGATCAAACTTGATTTTGTTTTTCAAACGTTTTTGTATGAAAGCTCGTTTAGCCTTAAACTAGTGATACATTTAACCCTTTAAGGATTTATCAACATTCCAGAATGCAGGGGCGGACTGGGTCCTTCATTAGGGCGTAAACCTTGAATAGCCTGAAGACGCATATCAGAAGGTTTGAGGGTATGGAAAATGACATCCTTACACACGATTTTATGCTAATCTGAAAGTAAATTTGTAAATAAAATACAAATGATTTTCTTAGGTTTTTTCTTATTATATTTGTAATGTCCCTTACATTTATATAATAAATCATGTACTTCCTGTTTACAACCTGCAACAGCTGTACAATGGCGCTGTAAATTTACATCAAATTTCCATGATATAATTTAACACATAAAACATGCGTTAACAAAAATGCTGTTAATAAAAATAACAATTCATTATTGACTAAACTGTTTTTGCATTGACTGAGTACAAACTGTAAACCTAATTGTTTAAAAAGGCTGTTTTATTATTTGGTTCTAACGGCCGACTAAGAAAATAAAATAAACTATCATTTGTGAATTTGTTTTTGATACTTTTTTGTTCTCGATATTTTTTAAAGTTTAACTTCATCAAGATTGTTTTGGTTTAGGCTTATAACTTTGTCAGATTTTGTAAAGAAGAGATGGAAATGAAAGTATGAGATAATTATGAAAAACAATGTATATCTTACAATTAAACTATTTACACAAATGACACAACTAAAATCATGTTACAAAGCTAAATTTCACTAAATAATTTTATAAATTACTTTAAAGTCTTTGAGCTGTGAGAAAATAAAATAAGTACTAAGTTATGATTTTTCTTCTGGTTCAAAGTATATTCAATATATCAAGAGACCCTTCGTTTTCTCGCTTTTTTCACACAGCATAGCTATCACAACATCATTGTCTAAGAAAGTGATTGTCCTCTCTCTTTCTATTTGGATTAAATGAGATATAAGAGCCTCTAAAATTATCTTGGTTCAATGTTGCTCGAAGTCTTGATTTTACAAATTTGAGTGTAGAGAATGTTCTCTTGCAGTTAACTTGTGTCAAAGGGATGGTCAAAATAAACTTATAGACCAGTTCAGTTCAGGGAATTATTCAGAGTACATGTTTTAGGTCCTACTCATATATCGCATTGAACACACACTTGATACACTGCTTGCATTCTGATGTATTAGAGCAAGTCTTATTTTCCTCTTCATCGGATTCATCATTGCTCGACTCATTATTAGATTTTATATCTGAAAAACTTTCTTCGATTGTCAAGTTTAAATCAGACAGTTTACTTCAAACAAGTATTAAAGTTCTTTCAGTGTTTATCTGTCTACATTTTGTACCAATGTACAAATTTTGTCCAAGGTGTTTAGTCTTAGTCCATTTTTCTTAAATTCAGGAAATCGTCTATGGTCGAATATAGGCCTAAATATTTTTT
Organism: Philaenus spumarius; assembly: GCA_018207615.1. NCBI lineage: Eukaryota > Metazoa > Arthropoda > Insecta > Hemiptera > Aphrophoridae > Philaenus > Philaenus spumarius. The sequence continues at coordinate 17,651 of JAGFPH010007331.1, read as the reverse complement.
ATCTGAAAATCTCGAGTTCAATGACACAATATACTTTTATCCTGAATTAGTCTTCTTCAGTTGAGTTGACAAAAGCATCTTCAATTGTGTCACAATCACCATATACTCTCTTGGCGGTTTGTATTCTTTTTTTAAAATTCTGTCTCAATGCACAATTTGTCTGCATCTAAAGAAAGGGTCTTCATCTACTTTTTTGTTGATGGAAGCAGTCATGAAAGACACAAATCTGTTAGCAGCCTTCTTGACATCTTCAAATCCAAACTCGTTACGAAGTTTTCCCAAAGATTTTACTGAAATAGAGAAATAGGCACTTTTGAAGATCCCGGAACAGTAAACAAGATAAGGTAAGATAAGGCAATTGTACGGCTATACATCGACGAAAGTAAATCTCCAGTAACGTGTGATGAACCTTCAGAAAGCGACACTAGTTCTTCATCAGATGATGACTTTTAAAGTAAGTTTTACTAATTCGTATTTCTTTTTCCGGGCCTTGAATTATGTCAATTAATTGTTAGAATATATAAATACAGGGTGTTGAAAAAGTCTGGAGCCGGTTTAATATTTCGTATGTGAAGAAAATTTTAAGGTAGATGTGATTGAAGAACTATACTCTATGTAAAAATACTATTTTATTAAGATTTCAAAAAAATTATCCGCCATCTCGGATCCGCCATTTTGAATATAACTTTGTCTCTTTAAATAGTAAGGTGGTCATGTGGTACATGATTTCGATGTAGAATTTCAAGAGAAAACCATCCGTGAAATTTGCACATCCATATCTTTAACCGATTAAAAATGGCGACAAAAAAAACCACGAAACCGTGTTTTCCGATTTTGCCCCATTTTGCTGTACTATAAAAAAAAACTAATTACTATTATTTTTGGATTTAGAATGAAATAAGCTTTCAAACGATATGCCACACAACGATATTTGGTTGAAACACTCGAAATCAATTTTGAAAAAATCAAAATGGCTGATACACAAATATTTTAGATACTCCCAAATATCGTTGTGTGGCATATGGTTTGATAGCTCATTTAAATTCTAAATCCAAAAAGAATAGTTATTAGTATTTTTTTTAATAGTACAGCAAAATGGGTCAAAATCGGAAAACACAAATTCCTTGTTTTTGGTCGCCTTTTTTAATCGGTTAAAGATATGGATGTGCAAATTTCACCGTTGGTTTTCTCTTGAAATTCTACATGAAATGATGTATCACATATGATCACCTACCCATTTAAAAAAACAAAGTTACATTCAAAATATCGGATCCAAAAAGGCGGATAAATTTTTTGAAATCTTAATGAAATAGTATTTTTACTTAGAGTAGGTTCCTCAATCACATCTACCTTAAAATTATCTTTATATATGAAATATTAAACCGGTTCCAGACTTTTTCAACAATCTTTATATATATAGTTCATAATGGGAATATTTGCTTGAAACATACTGGGATTAGAGACTATAAGTTAGAACTTCAGGCTATATTTTTTTTATGGTGAATTTATTTTTTCGGGCTGTTAATACATTGTTAGGATACATAAATTCGAAACATTTCTCAATATTTTACGATTCTACTTACGTGCATGTATCCTTTGTAATGAATATCCAAATAAATTGAAACGTTTGACTCAAATTAAGTTTAAAATAAAAGAGACACAACAATTTACAGCTCACATTCTTCACACACTTTAAAGTTTTCATTAATACGGTTTACGACACGACAAACGACACCGATACTGTAAAGTTTTTATTCGGGTTTGGCGTAAAATGGCGCGGGAAGCGGCCAGCTTTTTTAAGTCGCTCAGACCACAGAGTGCTACTCGGTAGGTGGTAGTAGGTACACGTACGAGAGAGAAGGAGCTGCTTTGCTATCGCTTGTTGACAGTGTCAACTACAGATCACACCGTACTTTATGTTTTCCCGAAATTATTACTCTAAGTTTCCTCTTGCTTTCTAGAAATGTGTCTCAGCTCATTCATTGAATTTAAAAAAATACTTTTGGACGAGGGTGCAAAGAAGGCGCATCGGCCCGTTGGCCGGTGGGCCGGCGGGCCAGTCCGCCCCTGCCAGAATGTCTGGATATGCTGAGCCTATAGGAGTAACCATTATGACACTGAAAATAGTCAAAAGGAGTAAGAGAAAAAAGATTTTCAAAATCAAATAATTCATATTTATGTGTCATAAAAGTAACAAGATCAAGCAAAACCCTTAAAAATTATAATAATTATTATTTAAAGAAATTATCTGAGCAACAAGATACCAAATATTAAATACCAAATATTTAGATAATAATCAGGGAACACTTATACGGACAAAACACAACCTCAAATGAATAAAACAGCAACTAGAAAGTCTGTTCACACCAGTTCTGTGGACGAGGTGTCAGTTGCTTTGTGTGCGGTGAAGCTGTTCTAGTGGTCTCTTCAGACAATTCCCAATCTCTCTCCGGAACAGCCCAAATTTCTCCTCCAACCACAATTCCCGCTACAATAACACCACTTAACGATTGCATAACCAATCTGATTTATTATTGCTCACAATAATATATTACTTATATAAATAAATTAAAACCATGGACACCGAAGAGTTGTGTTGCTATCAAGCATTTATAATTGTTTGTGTGAGTGTGAGTTTCGTGAAAAGCAGAAGAAACGATAGAGAACACACCCAGTACTGGCGAACCGTTTAGATACCGGGATGTTTCATGTCGCATTAAAAAACCATAGAAAGTACTCAGAAAAGTTTTTTGAATGCCACCAGATTTCAGGGTCTTCGTATGACGAGTTGCTGGCCAAAATTGGACACCGTCTCTTTAAGCTAGGCACTAATATGAAGATTAGCATTCCACCTGCTGAACGCCTGGTCATAATTTTGAGGCATGTTTTATAGATTACACCTATAATGTTATTGTTGTAATCCTACAATAAATTTGTTGGGCAATTCAATAAAGTTACTCTAATATTATAATAATTTTACTCAATTATTATAATAAATTATTTCTATTGTGTAAGGCCTTTCAATTACAACCTAATCATCATCAGAAACTTACATCAACTTTTGTAAGTGAAAGTTATAATAGAACAATATCACTTCACCGCACAGAGCACTGCAGTCTATCACTCATGGCGTATTATTAGCTCTTAAACCGCCTGTATAACATGACACGTATTGATCGCTTACGTTTTTTTCGCAGCCGGTTTTGCTAGCTCGCGTATTTTCATGCTACCGTGTTCAACCCGGGCTCAAAAATTGCCCGTGTAAACAACCACAGTTTATAACATGGGAAATTTTCACCTCGCGGTTTCAATGCGTAAAAAACACCGCATATTATAACAGTTCAATAACTACCGAAAATAGATTGGAAGATGCAACAGCAGCATCTGTGCTAAAAATATTTCATAAAAGCAAGTTGGAAGAAGGGTATCCAAACATATATGTAGCTCTATAAATCTTTTTAACACTTCCAGTGTCAGTAGCAACCAGAGAAAGAAGTTTCAGCAAATTAAAGCTTATAAAAACCTGTTTAAAAAATTATATGAATCAGCAAAGACTTACTAACTTAAGCATTATTATTAGCCATTGAACATCAAAGGGCCTTGTTGATTTCTTTTGATAATATAATTAACACACTTGCAGCAAAAAATACTCGAAAAATAAGAGTTTAATGTATTGAATACTATCTTTTTGTTTTTATGTTTCTTTTTCATTTAACTTTAAAAAGTGTATAACATGCATTTATTTTCATTACAAATACTCTTTCCTTAGAATTATTTACTTATTTATTTGTGGTACTTTTTGAATATTACATGTTATGTGAATAAAATTACTATTTCATTAAACTAATATTTTTATTCTCTAACCTTGTTTCATTAAAACTCATTTAACATTAGGCTTTTTGGTAAAGCGGGTACCTTCGGTGGGGGGTCAACAGTAATGCTTGCCCCTCCTGACAATAGTTCACATGTTTGTGAACCGTATATAATCAAAAGTTGTACAATCTAAAGTTCAAATCTTTTATTGATTTGTATATGAATTCACAGACAACAGATTAAACGTAACTAATAGATTTATTTTAAAGCTGGGTATTTAAATGCAACATGACATTTCGGGGGAGGGGGGTAGGAATACCTAGTCCTATCTTCCGCTCAACCCCAACACATAAAACTACAAAAAATATAACTTTCATAAATCCATGTATACTAAATTTGTTTTGTTAGAATAGATAAAGCTTCAAAATGCTCTCTTTGGCTGTCTTTTCTACAGGTATTTGCCCATGTCAGAACCACTTGATGTATACTTTTAAAAAAGCATGTGTAATACATATAAATTATATGTTAATAAAGGAATAAAACAACGGTTGTATATTCACTTCCACAAAGTTAAATCCTCATATTTTAAATCATAACAATACTGTACTAGTAATAATACAAAATTAAAATTACTGTATAAATCAAAACTGTGACGTTTTTAGACCTCCGCGGCATTAAAATTCTTTCTTTTTGAAAATTTACAACTTTCTGTTTTTACCGACACACTTCATCATGTATTTCCCCTTTCTTCCGCTAAGCGGCGACTCCGTACAGTAACCAACAGTTAGAATGTAAAGGCCGTGTCTGTGAACTGATCAGCTGTTCTTATCTCGTAACTTGAGTTGAATTTAACTTTGTCATGCAAGGCTTCTAGAAAGGTCGGCATTAGCCTGTTGCGAACTAAACTGTTAAGACGCCGCAAGTTCTAGTTATGTCGTTATATTTTAAATAATTTAGTCGCGAATTAACGACAGTGCGTCACTAATTAACATGCCTTTGTTTTAAGTCCTTTTCTTCTAAATACCAGGTATGTAGAGCAATATTACCAAGTTAAAATGTTTTAGCTTTTCATTTTTGGTTATGACATGTTCTCTTTGTAAGTTTTATAAAGTTAGATTTACATTTAATATTGTAAATAATATTTCAAACTCATAGAGTTTAGTTCAAAATCTATGTAATTCAATTTTCTATGTAAGTTTTTCTGTAAAACTTTAAGTACAGCCTAAATATTAAATCTTATGCATTTACCACACTCTAGCCTATTTTTACCAAAGCCTAGCTTAAACAGTTTATTTTATTCTGTACAAATTTAAAGCAGTGTAACCTATAACATTTATGGACCTTTAAAGAACTATAATTTAAGAATTATATCTCCAATATATTTTGTGTTACAAGCTAAGAACATTTTAAAAGTTACATGTGTTACATGTGGGCATGTGGCCTACAAACATGTAGTAACAGTTTATAAAGTAACTTGACAAGTTAACTTTGGTTAAGTCTTGTAGTAACAATTAACATCTTTATTTCAAAATATCTGCTTGTCACCTTGTATCAAAGAATATTATAAAGGCAAACTTTTAACCTAAAAGCCTAAACTTTAAATGCTTGGTTTTAAAGCCTACTTTGATTCTAAAAAGATGTTATTCTGTTTTAATGCAGTATTCACTGATACAAGAATCACACCATGTTCTGATATTATTTCCAACAACCACATGTGTTCTGCTGTTAAAGCCAACCACCAACATGCAGCTTTATTAAGTATTTTTCTGCGACAGTGTTCTGTTTTAATATAGCTATGAACCAAAAACCAATAATTTTCAAAAAAATCTGCAGTGAACTTTATGAGAAACTTTGAATAGGCTGTGTACTTTTATTTTGTGTAACAAATGAATAATTCTTGGAATATGTCTTTTATATTTAATAAATTGGGAGGAGCAGCTATAGCATTTTTCGAACCTCAGCCCTAAGGGCTCTGTATATTAGAAATTATATATACTTTTTTTATAGAGAGACGTCTCACAATTTTCTTTATTTTTATTTATTTAATTATACTTAGCTTTACAGTTGGCCAACGACATAAAGATTAATTACTAAACAAATCCATGGTACTAGATGTTAAAATTTTTGTAATCTTGTCTAATTAATTTTGTATGAATTTTGTAATCATTACTAAAGGGGAGGGTTTTTGACTTTTATTTTTGGGGAGGGATTTTAAATTCAACTTAAATTTATATATGTATTTTTGTAATCTGATCTTTTCTTTTTTGTAATTTAAGGGCGTATAATTAATTTTTCTTTTTATCAACTAAGGGCGTATAAATCTTTTTTTTGTTTCATTTAATTTTGGTCAATAAACCTAAATTGTATCTAGTTCTTTGGTTTATTGACTTAACCTCAAGGTATCTTATGAATTCTAAAGGATCAGCTGAGACATTTCTACTTTTGGTGATTTTTGACTTTAAAGGTAAGTCTTTGAACATGACCAATCTATGTGGCCCAGTATAGCTTCCGTTGCTCTATTAATTCGTTTTGTAAGATTGGTACAAAATACAGATACATTATTACAGATTAATATAAGATTATAATACACACACATTCATATAAATTAAGTAATAAATATACTTCTGAAGTAAACCACATCTCAGTTTTTTTTGTCTTACAGCTCTTGTTTTAATGTCGTAATTTAATGGTTACTATGTAGTGGTTTTTTAAGGTTATTAGTAAACCATAAAAAGCAGTATATATTTTACCAATAAGTCTGATAAGTAGACACAATATTATGCCTAAAATAATTTAAACCTTAACTATGTATTGTTACAAAATATAATGAGTAGCTGACAACTTGACAATATCAGAGTTGCACAATTATGTAATATAGAGTGGGTAGTTGTAGTTGTGTAAGTAGAACTTATGTAAAATTGCTGAATGTTGTTTATAAGTAAGCCTTCATACTAATACAAAGACAAAACAGGGAAAACTTAGAGGGGGAACAGGGTTTTTAAATAGGGAGAACACATTAGAAAGGAGGACTTTTGGGAGAGGTTCTTCGGTGAGAGCATCGGTGGTTCAGTGGTAGAAAGGTCGCTTGCCACGCGGGTGGCCCGGGTTCGATTCCCGGCCGATGCACCATTTTGCTAGGGGTGGAAATAACAGCCCAAGTGTCAGCGTTCAAGATAACGGATTACTACAAGGTTCAAGGATTATAAAAACAGAAACTAAACCAATTCATATACTTTACAACTATCATATTTTTGTATTTGAGTGGTTCAGTGGAAGAATACACTATTCTGTTTACAATTGACAAACAAACTACAATACGTAACTAATTTTATAATGCTAATAAACTTGACAATGCTACCCCAAGACGAACACTCAGTATAGCCATGTTTATGTAATAATATTTCTGACTCGAAAGAACTTCTACTTTAACTACACCGAAACACAAATACTTTAAAGATGAATTTTGGACAATATCTATCTGCCTACCTTCTCTACCAATGCTCCCTCAGTACGTCCCGACTGGAATTCCCATGCTCCGTCACTCTCTCTGCGAATGTCCAATCAAAGATCGATTCCCGATCAACAGAGTCTCCACCGTCACACAGAATACTGACCCTGTTCCAACAGAGCCTTCGGCTGTCTCCAAAAACACTGGTCTGTTCAACCAACAGGGCCTTTGGCCGTCTTCCAAAACACTGGCCTTTTTTTTACACTAGTAGTGTCCACCTTTTATTTCATGAAAAACAGCAAGTGGAAATACTTTTGTTAGAAAACTCAAAATTTATTCATCATAAACTGCCTTGTTATGGAATTATTAACTTGCTTAAGTTGGCCGTCTTTAACGGTGCTGATGTTGTTTGGATGCTGCAGGTTGGCTAGCAGGGTTGAGTTTCTCTCGTTCCTGAAGTCTAATGCAGTTGTGCAGCGTACTGTGATCTTGTAGTCGTGTTGATTTTAAAGTTGTACTTGGATGAATTACAGGTGATTGATGGTTAAAGATGTCTTCCTGGTGTCCGGGATTCGCTCGTTCCGTTCCAGCATTGTTAACAATTATTCATGTCCTATAGGCTCGCCAGTCTAGTTCCTGAAGTTCCAATAATGAAGTCGATTTACTACTTCATTGAAGTCCTCAATAGTAGTAGTTTCGATATTATTTGACTAATATTGATCAATGATGAACATCGCAACTTCTCTCTGTAGTGAACTGTATTAACTTGTAGTAAATACTGATAATTTATAACTGATATTAATTTTCCATTTATGTTAAACATAGTAAAATTTTCTAAGTCCAATTTATCTAAGAGAGTAAAGATTGAAGAGTCCAGCGTGACAAGTAATACCTTAAGAGTGTTCAGAATTCGTAAGAGTCCCAGGACATCGTGTCACCCGCATATATCAGTCACTAGATCTGTTACCAACCTTAAGTAACATACACTACGATTTTCTTGTTCTTTAATTCAGATTTTTCTGGGGTTTTTCTTCTCCAGATAGTTTCCATTAATTTTCCATAAATTATCCAGGTTATTACTTTCTCCACCCTATACGTAGTATATGGAGAAAGTATTGTTTTCGTAAAAATGTTCGAATTTGAATTTTCAGTTGAATTATCTGTTTTGGTGCTCCCAGAACCCCAAAAAATTGTTTAGTGCAATTATCTGTGTTGGTGCTCCCTGAACCCAAAAATATTTTTAGTGGAATTTTTTGTTTTGGTGCTCCCTGAACCCAAAAAAGTGTTTTTAACGTGGTGTCTGTCTGTCAGTGTGTCAGTATGTATACACGACCAGAGAGGACACTATTGGTCCGATTTTCATGAAATTTGATATGTAGGTACTAAACCCTAATATCTCCAGGCGTTTTTTTCATTTTTTGGAATTTTTAATTTTTAAGGGTAATTTACCCCTAAAAACCCATAAAAAATGACAAAAATGCAAATTTCTCAAAAACGGCTCTAACGATTTTGATCAAATTTTCAGTATTTATAGTGCTTAAGATGCCAAACAAAATGACACCACCCGCTTTTATCAAAACTTCGGCGTTTTATAATTATGGGGAAATGTTAAAAAATAAACAAGTTTATGTTGTCAATCTAGCATCGCGGTCACAGCCGCACGGGGTAGCACAACGGTAGCGAATACGGCCAGTAATTCAAAGGTCGCGCGATCGAATCCCGCCTGGGACATAACTTTTTATACGATTGACGTAGGTAGAATATTTTTTTTTGTTTTGTTCTAAAAAGTGGTAAATAAAATGATTAAAAACAATATTATTTTGACTACAGTAAGTTGGGAGAAAGTTTGTGTCAGTTAACTGATACTGTTTATTTTTTTTATTATTCTATTGTACTTTTTATCTTTTTTATTCTATTGTTTTCGTTAATGAACTTCACTAGTAGCTTATTGGCATTACCATATCTCGTTTCTGATTGGCCGTTAATTGCGCGCGCATTCTTGACTGTTATTACTGTAAAACCACTATTGTTCTCCTTCTTTTGTCATTTAACTCCTCGCGGTTTCGTTTGTTTTTCCCACAAGTGAGCTTTTCTGGTTCCTTGAATTTTAGTCTTCTTTTACAAATTCGAGTGGTGTTCGTACGACTTCGTGTTCTCGCACGAGGCCTGCACGTGCCTTACATTTTCCGGGAATGTCTTCCAGTTTTTCTAACTCGCGATTTTCTTTTCTTCTATTCTGTAGTTCTTTGCGAAATTATGTACAAGCCGCCATTTTGTGAATTTTCCTTTGTTTTTCTTGGAGTTATGGGACTTATAAAAGTTACGATTTTTCTGTTTTTATTTAAGTAATTTCCCGAAATTTATTTGGTATACTGGGTTTTACATACATTATTATACTCTACTACTTTAACTTTAATTATTATAATCTTTTAAACTTTAGTTTTCTTATTTATTTTGACTCTAAAGTGTGAAAATTCTCACCCTTTTTTCTATAATAATATTTAAACTTTTCTTTGATTTTCCAATAAAACTTTCCTTTTACAAATACTTGTTATGATTAAATTTTACTTAACTTTATTTCTTTTATAATTAAATGACAATTAAACTTAACGAATTTAACTAACTTCTATAATATTGAAAATTCGTTATTTTCTTATTCCACCTTTCTTTTAGGTCTATTCTTTATTAAACCAAAAACACCTTTCTTTCTGGCTTTTGAGAAAATTTGAAATTTTCCCTTAACTTCAGACTTGAATTACGTAAGCATTATTTAATATTACGATTTGGGAATTGCATGGCTGACACACACGTGTTTAGCGTAATGTGTTTCCTTTAGAAAAACCCAAATACATAATATTCCTGGATCCTGGTATTCATTACAAAATCATTAATTAGAGGCTAAGTTCGTTTTGCATTTCTGGACAAGTCAGGGTTCATCAGTCGCTTCTGTAGATAACGCCCCGCTCGCCCCAACTTGTTGAAGGTTGCAGTACATACGATCAAGATTTCATGTTGGCCTAGAAATATCGCCTTTTACAAAATTTTTGTAAAAATTTTAATTTCCGGAATTACACGGGTCCTGCCCGTTGTAATCAGTGTTGCCAATGTCGGGTATTTTACACGGCATGCAGGGATTTTAGAACCCTGAGGGTAATTTGGCGGGGATTGGTTAATATCGGGTAATTGCCGTGTATTTGGCCTCTCCAGTGCGGGGATTATGTTTTTTTTTTTGCGTTATTAAGATTCATGTTAAGAATAATACGTTTTAATGAATAAATTCAATAATAAATGTAACATTTGCCTTAAATTTATTGCAAAGGTAGCCTACTTAGTAAACATTTCTGTTATGGTTGTGAATGACTTTCTCTATAAATATAGGCTCCATCCATATCATACCATTGCGTCTGAGCACTACTGAGCAGTTTCTCTATGGCAAGTGCGTTGTGCTATATGCTAATTGTGGCAATTGTGCTTTGATTTTTGTTTGTTGTTGTCAGGATTGTCGGGTTTTGATATAACGCGAACGAGAGTCTGAGTCTAAAGCTACTTTTATCGTTTTATTAAAAACACTTTTTATTTCACCTTTTGGCAGAATAAAAATTATATGTCCTCATATAATTATATTATTTAGGCTACACAGTTAACAATTTTTAAAGCCTTATTCATTTTACAATGTTTTTAATTTAATTTATATTATAGACCTAATTTGAATTTAACCTGTTTCATTACGGTATTATTTAATTTGTCTTTAACATTTGTATTGAATATTTTACAAATATAATATTACTAGTAAGCCCCTGTGAAAAATCACAGGCTGATTAATTAGAAACACATCAGAATACATCATTTACAAATAGGCCAGTAGGTAGGGGTAAATTTAGACCAAAAGTTCCAGTAATTTACAATAGGGCTGATTTTTTTTATAAGTACATTAAAGTATGTAGATTAACATAAAAAAAAGTTTACCAGTCTATCGATTGCCCAAAGTCAAAAAAAATCGATTATCATTTTTTTTCGATTATTCTTAATATTTCGAGCTGGACCCACGAACTAATTTCAATCTATTCCAGTTTCGTCAATTTTTGGAATATCAACATCAAATTAGTTTTACAAGTTGAGTACACCAGTATAAATATTCTTAGTAAGTATGAACTATTTTTTTCATGTAATTTTTAAAAACGAGGCGCTTGGAAATAGTCCTGTTTTACCTATCTCGTTTTAACTATAACAACTTTGGATTCAACAACTCCATTTTCGACATTTTTGAACATATCGATTTAAAAATTGGTACAGAAATTAAAAACACAATTGTTTTTTGCTATACTTATTTAAAAACTATATATAAAAAATTGACTAATCTGCATCCGATTAACTCAAGCGTTTTGATGAAAAATCTAAAAAGGTCTAAAATTATACTTTTATAAGTTACTTGTGCTTTGAAAAGTAAATAATAAAAAAGGTTTATACTCCTTGATCTTGTTTGAATCTATATATTTAACTTGTAAAAAAAACTTTCAGGTTGATATTTTGAAAATTTTCTAAACTGGAGCTGTTTAAAATGAATTGATGGGTCCGGTACTCCTAAAATCGAGAAACCCATTGATAAGTCAAGTGGCTCTAGATCGGGTCATTTTCAAGATAACAAGCTGAGACTCAGCATAAATGTTTAAAATATATATTTTAACGCCTATGTCAAGTTTCAATTCGATATATTAAAATTTGACCAATTTAGTGACCAATAGTGGCCAACGCTTCATATATAAATGAGATTTCCCCCTTTAGTGATTTACCCTGCTGCAAAATACATACCTGCATTATCGAATTTTTCCCAGACAAACCATTGCTCGGACGAAATAAATACACCTTTTTTGTTGAAAAATACCTCCCCTACAAGGTGGTATTTTTTATATTTCTCTATCTTCATCCCAGCTCGAAATATTAAGGATAATCGAAGAAAAAAAATGATAATCGATTTTTTTCCGACTTTGGGAAATCGATAGACTGGTAAACTTTTTAACTTCCCGCTAAAAGAAAATTTTCTAAAATCGGGAAGTTATTGAATAATATAATAGATCATGCATGCTTACGGCGACGGTGTGCCGAAAAAAAGGTTGTCGGGAAAATATTGCATGATCGCGCCGCGAGGTAGCACTAGGGAGAAGTTATTGGTAGCATTGGTGCTTCACACCGCTTCCCCAATAGATAGCGCCACTATCGTCGAATTTCCAGTGGATTGAAATATTGCATTGGATCGGAGTTCTATTAGGTTATCCAAATACAATGCTAATGGCTACAATAAAATAACGGCCATGTGGACCAAGACGGATTGGGCATGAGCAGTGTTTCAGTTTATTGTTATAGGAAATTCAGGTAGTCCGCACTTCCAAATATACCTAGCATAATCAATAGAAACCTAATAAGCCTTTTCCCACGAAAAAGAAACATCATTCCCCAAATTTTCCCAGTAATCAAAAAAATTCCCTTTACTTTTACCTATGATTTTCTCTCAATATTTTCCGCTAACTTAAAAATTTCCCCATTTTGGGGGGAAAACCCCCAATCTGGCAACACTGATGGTTACTGTCAACCCAATATTGTAATACGGTAGTTAGGCCTAGGTTATTTTAGAATTTGTTTAAAAACTAAAAACAAGGAAGGAACACTAATCGATGTTGCCAATTTAAGATAACCTTTGGTTAAATATTTGCAACACAACAGTATCTGCCACTTCGTTTACCAAACAGTCTTATACCATTTAGTATAAACTAAAAGAAAGGTGTATTACAAGACAAATGTATCCATGGAATAATATATGTACACAAATATTTAATATGTGTAAAAAAAATATGAAAATAACAGAATCTGAAAATATATCAAAATATTGTTGACAGTTTAAGATATCGTTGAATACCCTGGCAAAAAAGTACCTAACAAGTCCCAACACTAACCCCAAACGGGCGAATAAAAGTATTCCCTTCAAAATGTTATACTTTATGAAAGTTTAATTTAACATTTTTTAAGCAATTTGGAGAACAGTAACTCCACAATATTTATATCTTGATCCAGTGGTTTTTTAGAAATACTTTAAATCTGCCATCTAGTCCAGTGTCTCCACTTTTAGGGTAGTTACCCTTTTTTTTAGGATAATTTTGAGCTCTTTAGAGGCTTCAGAGTAAATTTAGGGTACTTTCATTTTTTTAAATTTGAGGGTAAGATCAGTGGCGGCGCGCAACCATTGGGTGGGCTAGTTGTGACCTTGGCCTAGTAGTGGCTGGCTTATTGAGCAAGAGCAATGAACTCAGTGTTGCCAGACCGAGTTTGGAACTTTCCCCGCCAACCCCCTAGAAAATCCCCGCTTTTACCCGGCAATAAGTAGTAAGTTAATCCCCGCAAGAGCTAAAATACCCGAAAACTAGGTACGGTAGTCTAATTTTCTAGGTAAATTTTTTGATTTGATTATCCAGAAGTTTGCACTTAAGTATATACCCACCTAAATGAGATCATCAATAAATTAATATCGCAATCAACATTCGTCAAAACTCTCAACAAAATAAAATTTAATAAAAATAGAAAACAAATTGAGTTGATAAAAACAACCTTTGGGTAGAAAATAAAGTAATTTAATCACACAAAAACAGTTATTAAATAGGCCTATTAGACTAAATGTTATTAAACATCTACAAATATTAACTATTATAAAAGCGAGTGTACGTTCGTACGTGAGTAACATATAATATAACAGCTGATTTCACCTATCATCTGTAATACTTAAACAAACCCAGTGTAACTTATAGTTTGGGGTTATGTTTACAACTTCAATCGTTATAATATCTTGTGAAGTTGATTTTTTAAAATATGAGTTACAGAACTAATGCATGCTATAATAAACGTTATAATATTTGCTTTGAGGTTATAAACTGTATATAAATACAACCTTTTATCATCAATATATTTGTTTATACTAATTTGAAGAAGAGATATCTATTCGTTTAATTTCGGAAACATTCGTACATGTTCGTATAACATATAAACATTTTCAATTATTAATTTCTTCACTATAATATTAATATGTTCTAAATCATTTGATATATCAATATGAAATAGAAAGCAATTAAAAGATAGTATTTTTATCTTTCTTTAAATATATAATAACGTATGAAAATAAAAAATGTTTAACAAATAGGCGTACAATTTTATAATCCTTATTATTGTACACATCTACCGAGTTAAAAATCCCCGTCAGCATAGTGAGGTAGGCCTCGATAAAGCTACGGCTATACTTGTACGATCAGATCAGATCAGAGCCGAATTTTTCCGAAGGTATTCTTTCTGTGTATTTAAATAGGGGGTGGCTAAATCTATACGATCAGATCAGATCGGAGTCGAATTTTTGCCATGCTCTGAGAGCATACCGGAACGGTCGGCTCTGCGCGGATCTGATAGATATAGCCACCCCTCCCGATCAGAAAGAACGTTCGGTCTCTTTCGTCAACAATCGAGACAATTCGTGATGAAAAAAGGTGATGAAATTCTCCAAATGACTGGAAAAATCAAGTAAATATTCATATAACATGGTAAATTTATATCAAAGGCAGTGGCATTTAAAAAAATAGTTAATTCTTTTAAATAAGATAATTTTTGTATAAAAAGTTTTTTACTACATTACAATTTTAAACTCAAATACAAAATAGCTGTTGATAGGTTTATATTTTATATAACATGACATATTCTAAGTTGGCAACACTGCAGATAGCGTGCACTACCTGCACTCAATCAAGCTAGCACAGCAGGCCACAGCTCACAGTGTCAGACATGTAAGCAACATCATACCTGTACACTCAGAACAGAGATAATATTACCAAGAGTTGGCTTGGTACCAGAGATAATATTACCAAGAGTACCAACTACCAACGTACCAATAGTATGAATAGTACCAAGCCTACCAAGGTTGGAACTGGAACCAACAGGTAACACGTGGGTCCACCGACTCCTTAAAACATTTACTCTCATACTCTGTTTTGTTTTTGTTTCATTTCTTCTCATTTGACGAATTTCAGGGAAGGTAAGTGTTTACTTAATAATATCAAAAAACCTTCCCAAATATTTATGCCTGATAATGGGTTACAAGAAATTACATTTATTCAAATAATTATAGTAATGTTTGTGTGGGTTATATTTTACAGTTATGTATAGGAAGGTTAAAAAAATAAAAACCACAAAAATCTCACCTTAAGTTTTTTTAAGGTTATGAGGTTTTGCCAGAAGGCCACGTGTCAGTTTTAGTTCACATTGAACCATTTTAGGTTAAAGCATTGTATAAACCCTGGATTGTATATTTTTTTTTTTGTGATGGCAATTTTGTTATGCCTATACAAAACAACGGAGCAAATTAACTATTCGACCCTCGGCTGACCTATGGCAACAGAAATGCTAGAATAATAATTAAAAAAATAGCCTAAAGTAATTGGTGTTACCAACTTATATATTTTATGTTTAGACATTTGAAACATGATAGATTACTTTGGGGTCTAATTACATCTGTGTTAGAAGTTCATTTCTTTTGAAGATATTACGAATTACGATTAAGAAATTGCAATAGCCTATTTGGGCTTAATTTACTATTCGACCCTAGCCTAATATTTTTGCAGACAACGAAGTTTTACATTCTACTGTTAAATTTTGAATACTGTGACATAAACATACTGTGACTAAATACTATAGGTTAGAACCTTTTAGGTTTTATTTTTTTATTCTTGCATATCTGGTGTAATAGGTTAGTAGCCTAGGGTCGAATAATAAACTTGCGCCACCTATTTACAAATTTCCCGTTTTTTTAACGTTGATTTATGAATAAAACGGGTATGCTGTGAAATGGTTACAACTGGTTTATTGATTGTTAACAAAATTGAGTACCGTATTATATATTTACAAATTTAATGCGTTTTAACAAAATCTTGCGTTTAAGCTTTATAATTTAGTTTTTTAGTTGTTGCCGCCTTGCTGATGGTAATATTAAAAAAGTATTATCACAATTCAATAAAATAAATACGTAACTTACTTAACTTTTAACAAAATTTGTATTGTGACTTCTTAATCTAGGCTTAAGACTAACGAGGGATGATTGGAATTGATGGGATAGTTGAAATGGATAACAATAATTTTAACTTATTTTTAATAAAAGACGTGTTTAAAATACATTTTCTGGTGGTTAGGAAATTGAAGAGGTGATTGTAGATCTATTAATTTATAATTTAGAATTTTTCAACTTTGGAGATCGTGTCTGAATGTCTAATGTGAAGTAGGCCAATGCGTTAGAGTTAACTCACCACAATAATTATCTGGAGGTGTGTTTCTTATTTGCAATGTACGTGCTATTGTGAATTGTAGCTTAGAATGATATGTTTATTTCTCTCTTGCTTTATTTTAGTTTATATACTTGTTCTGACGTTTCTGCTACACAATAAGAAACGATACGGAATGAATTGGATTTTTTTAATCACTCCTGCCATTGAAAGCTAAGGCACTGAGTCTCTATAATTTAAAATACAATTTTCTTCCCCCCTCCTCCATGTTTCCTCTTCTTCTTACTCAGCCTTTTCCATCGTCTTTCCGCTTACAATTTTTTTAGTATACACTTAAGACTATATTATTTTACAACATGATGAATGATCAAGTCAATGATCTTATTGCTAATTATTTGGAATGGGATATGAGTATAATGGGCTGTTTAAAAAAAAATTATGAATGGTATCAGGGATTGATGACTTATGAAATGATCCCTGATATGATGTACCAACTGTTTATGAATAAAACAAATTTTGGTACCATTAGGCTACAATACAAAATAATAAACATCACCTGATTGGTCGCTTACAATAATTACTACATGCAGTTATCATTCTGTATAACCTTAGATGAATTTCAGAGAAAACATGTTGGTTATCTGTTTTCTCCTTAACACAGTGGTCCTTCTATTATAAATGTTAAGCTATTGTTATTAATTATCTATACCAAACAATTAACATTATTTCTTTACAACTGATATTGGTCTAGTTTATTGTAGCCTATTTGCTATTTGTACTATTTTACATTTCAGGTTTTTTTTATTCCTTGAAAAGTTATTTAATTGGTCTGTAGCCTATTGTGTTCATCTTTGAATATCAACCATTACAATGGTGCTAAGTATAACACTACTACAAGGTTATCCTATTACTGACTTAGTAAAAATTAATTTTATCTGTCATTGGAATTTAAAAAATACTAGGGGAGACCCCTGCGTGCTCCGCACGCCAACCCCCCACTCCCCAACTCCCTGTTGGAACCCTAGCTAACCTGTGCGAAGGTTTTGCAATTAATGTAGGCCTAGTTGCTTGATTTAATAAGAGATTGA
>JAGFPH010007330.1:14721-50316 GCA_018207615.1 Philaenus spumarius | reverse complement strand
AAGTGAGCACTGATCATGGTCCTCAGAACACGAGGTGATTTTCACCCTTTTAAAAACGTCTGATTGATTTGAAACTTTGCACACATATTAAGGGTTTTTTAACATAGAATATGGTTTAATCATGGATAACCTTAAAATTCATCACTCATAACTGTCGCATGAAACTGTTTCAGTCGTATATAGTTTTCTAGCAAATTTAAGCCTATGTGCTATGGGCAAACATGTGCGTCCGCTTTAAAATATTAGTGTTTATTATGTAGAAAGTTTCAAAAATAAAAAATAAATGATTTCTACTAATTTAGACTATAAGTATAAAAAATAAAAGGTCAGCTCATAGCATAGGAAATACGAAATTTTCTTAGCAGTGAATGTGTTAAGGATGAGGTAAACATCTACTAACATATTGAACATCCTCCATCACCTGAGCTACCGGTATGTATTTTAAATGCACAAGTATTTACAGGCATTCTTAACCAGTTCAAATCTATATATACATATATAAAACCAAATACCACTCACTGACTGACTCACTCACTCATCACGATTTCTCAAAAACTACCGAACGGGTTGCAATACAATTTGGTATGTAGCTTCTTCTAGGGCCCTAGGTGTTCGCTCAGAAAGGTTTTTCAAAAATTGGAAATTTTAGGGGGTTTTTGGAGAGGTCAAAGTTACTAGAAAAAAAATACCAAAAGGATTGGAATTAAATTTGGTATCTAGCTTCCTCTAGAGCTCTAGGTGCTCCCTAAGAAAGGTTTCCAAAAAATTCTAATTTTAGGGTGGTTTGGAAGGTCAAAGTTACTAAAAATCCACATAAGAAACACATAGTGTAGGCCTACTATATTTATTGATATGTTTTTGTTGCTAATATACATTTAACTTTGATTTGTCTATCCGTGCAAAGCCGGATCGGGGTGAAAATGTAATAACAACCCTTAAAACAATAAACATTAATTACTATGCGGCGAAACTTTGGACCGTGTGCGAAGCCACGGGTACAACAGCTAGTTAGGGATATTTTTACTAATTGATATAATATTAAACTTGTATGGAACAGTAGCGATAATTAAGAAAAAGAGACAAATAGTGATAGTTTTATTGTTGGTGGTATAGTTTTATCTTGAAAGCCTAATTTGTTCAATTATTATAGATAAATACGTATAAGAAACGTGAAACTCATCTATTTTTAGATCCCTTATTCAATACACGGGACTTTTGTGAGCATTATTTTTAAAACGCATTAAATGCCTATAACGTTAATGTGGATTTCTGAGAAATGTCTCAATTTTTTTCAGCTCATTTAAAATGTTCTTAAAACTTTTGAAGGGGAGTAATAACGTGATCAAATTATAAAAAGGTAGTGTTAAAATATTTAAGAGTAGGCCTATACAAGTACTCCCAGAGCTAAAATAAAGTAATTGCTCTAGTTCAAATACAAAACCTCTTTCAACTAATAAATTCACAATGCAATTTAATTTTGTAAATTACAGTTATATCTATATTACAGTATTTATATTTAAACTCGCTGCCGCCCATCCCCCCGATCCGGCTTTGCACGGATAGACAAATCAAAGTTAAATTTATAGTAACAATAAATATATTATATCAATAAATATAATACACTATGCATTTCTTATGGAGATTTTTAGTAACTTTGATCCCCCCCCAAACCTCCCCTAAAATTTCGAATTTGTTTAAACCCTTTCTTAGCGAGCACCTAGGGCCCTAGAGGAAGCTACATAGAAAATTTCATTCCAATCCGTTCGGTGTTTTTTTATTTAGTAATTTTGACTCCCAAAACCCCTCATAAAATTTCGAATTTTCGGAAACCCTTTCTTAGTGCTCGACTAGAGCCTATAAAGAGTATTAGAGCCAAATTTCATGTTTGTATGCCTCGTGGTTTTGAAGAAACTGTGATGAATCAATGAGTCAATGAGTCAATGGTATTTGGCTTTTATAAGTATAGATTATTTTAAGTACGTTTTTAGAAATAATTTCGAGTTACGATTTCATTTCAAATGTTGAACGTTAAACAGTAACTTGAAAACATTATGTTGTGTTTATTTGTAGAATTACTTTGAAACTTTACAGAAAGTCCTAACTAACCAAGGTGCTTCAACTACTGGCACAGCAGCTATGCGTGTTAATTAGGGTTTCTTTGAACAAACTTAATATCAATAGCAGGTGTAACGTGTTAACTTTCAAGTAGTCAGTGATTTACGACTTATTTACTTGTAAGCCCGTGAAAAATCACAAGCAGTTTAATTACATACACATCACAAATTCATAATTTAAAAAAATACCATTTAAAAACAACAGACTTTATTTTTAGGCCTACCTAATATGAGGGTGGGGGTTTTTAACTCGGTAAATGTGTAAAAATTTTATAATTAATTACTAACTGTAACTGTAGGCCTATTTGTTAAAATGTGTTATTTACATAGTATGTTATTATATATTATGTATATATGAATATTATTTTGTAATATATTTTTATTTCATATTAAAGTAGTTTTTTTTTTAATATTATATAATAGTAAATACTTTTTAAAATGTAGATATGTGTTTATAAAACTGTAGTCTTATTTGTTAATATTTTGTATTTATATGCATTACTAGCTTTCCCGATCCAGTTTTGTACGGATAGACAAATCAAATTTAAATGTATATTAACACTAACAAAAAATAGCAATAAATATATTACACTATATACTTCTTATGTTGATTTTTAGTAACATTGACTCCCCCAGCACCCCTAAAATTTAGATTTTTTTTAAACCTTTCTTAGCGAGCACCTGGGGCCCTAGAGGAAGCCTTAAATGTCGTAACCTATAAAAAGAAAAAAGGACTGTGAGCTGTAAGTACAAAAAATTGTTAAATGTAGACTAGCTGACTCGTACGAATATTTCGCAAGTTCGGAGTTGGCCTACAATTACCTGATTTAACACGTTGATTTAATTCAGTTAATTAAGTTTATTTATTTAGATTGTTTTATAAATAACAGTTTCCCTATACAATCTTACAGTGTAAACAATCTAACTAACAGCTGCCATGCTAGTTAAACAGATGTTTAATAGATGGCGTATTTCATTAGGGACATACAAAGTATAATATAAAAGTTTTTTTAATCAATTTGTTTTATTAAAACATGCATTTTAAGCTGATTGACTATTTTTTGTTAATAGCGAGGAACATAAGCTTTAAAATGATGTTTGAAAAACAAATTTTGATGAAGAATTAAGGAAGCTATCGCTTAGCGACAAAAAAACACCTTTGAGAAATAATAGCAATGTAGTGGCGTAACGGCAGCTCTCCAGCTGGGTATTGTTATCATCAGTGTTGCCAACGCCAGGAAAATATCCCTACAACTTACTTGATCTTACATCACTGTTATTTTCGGATTCTTAATTTTTTTATAATTTTTTTTTTTTATAATTGCACTTTGTATATTTTTCCGGTGTAACGGTTAAGGAAAGCTTTAAAATGATGCCTCATTCATGTAATTTGATGATGTATTAAGGAAGTTATGGCGTACCGATAATAAAATGGCCTTGAGAACTAATATATGTGATAATTAAAGGTTCTATTTATAAACATTTTGTAACCTCAAAACAAATCTTATAACGTATCATAGTCCACATTATGATGGACGAAGTTATTAGTTTTATAACTCATATTACATAAAAATCAACGTCGCAAGACATTATTGATTGAATTTCATTTAAGTTGTAAACATAGCCCAAAAGTATAATATACGCCATGTTTTGTTTATTATTACAGATGATTTGTGAAATCAGCTGTTATACTTTGAATGGACGTACAATTGATTTTATATTAGTTGATTACAAGCTACCGTCAACTTAATCCACGTGCAATGACGGCAGAAAATACCTTAAAGCAAAACTATCAAACTGTTATTTCATTAGATCGCGTACGGAGATAACAAAATCAAATAAAAATATTGTTGCGAATTAAACTTCCAATCTCCAAAAAACTATCGCTGACAAGTTACAGCTGATTAAAAAGTAGCTAATCCAAAAAGTTTAAGAAAAACGCACACTTCATGAGTTTTAAATCCTAAATTATTCAGTTTACAGAATCGGGACAGTGGCCATTTCAAAGAGCTGAATTGCGATGCAACCATCTTTGAGCCGAATCCAATGAGTATCTCAAATTAAATATATTTGGTACCCCTCTATATTTAAGTCCGAATGTTTGTTAAAATGTATCGATCACTGTTCAAATATTAGATGTTGTTCAAATGTTTGTAGGTGAATCTAGATGAATTTAAATTTAGTGGATATAACCTAAGTTGCTTGCAGATTTCCTTACATATAAATTAATGTAGTCTCAGTTTATAACTTCCATACTTTTATTTATTGGTTGCTTTAAACATATTTATACTGTCAACCCTCTTCTGTATATTCTTTCAAGTTCAGTTTAGTCTCTTTTACTAGTAGTTCTGTAAACAGTAGACCTCGCTCGTTGAAATAACAAATGTGGTTTTGAACTTAGGTTAAAAATAGTGTGCCAATAACGAAGTAAGCAGAAGGCTTAGCCAGTGAAACATTATTTTGCAAATCCCGCGATTCTGGGGTTTCTAGTTGTCGTTTTTTTCTTTTCTTGCGCTTTAACTGCTGAAGATTTTCTTTTAGGGGGCATTGTGTTTTATTTAGGTTAATAATGCGTAAGGTAGCTAAAAATATCGCGTTATTGAGGGAAAACATAGAATTAAATATTTACATACTTAAATAACTAAAACTTAACAATGTATTTACAGTTCCATATCACATTCCAATATTAGAAATAATAAAAAAACAAACGATGTTAAACCATCGTGATAGTGATCTCAACCCATGTACCAACACTTTCCACGCTGTCCAACGATAATTTTTTGTATGGCCTTTATCGCCGCGAGGTTTCATTTGTTTCATCTCATTTTGTAATTCAAGTAAAACTAAGCCAAATACTTTTATAAAATAATAATTTACAAGTATACAGTTCAATTCTTAGATTTATCCTCTACACTTTTTTATAATAACATGTCATTTTTGGGAAAAGAATATATTAATAAATTACTATTCAAAACAGGCCTAGTTTTGTTAGCAGTCTTGTAGTAGGAACATAAAAACTGGTGTTTTCAAAATAGGAAATTTGAAATTGATAAATATTTTTATACAGTTCTATTTATAACTAAATTACGAAACTTTTTTACATTTATGAAAAAAAATTACAAACAATGTTTACTAATTTTTATGTAGGCTTTTAATTGCCTACAACTGAATTAAAGTTGAACTTTTTTATTTCGTTACTGAACATGTTTGTTTTTTGAGCTAATAACTTTGTTAATATTACTTCAATCATTTTTTACTGGCAAATATGAATTCTTTGAACCTTTATCTACAAAGAATCTATGGAACACTTTTGAATTGGTTTAGAATAAACGTATAAAAACATGGTTGAAATACAAAAAATTGAACGATTTTTAACAAATTTGAAGTTTGCGGCCATTTTGTAAGCTTGCCGTTAGAGATACGGAAAAATCAAGAATAAAATGTTGTTGAAAATATAATTTGCTACTGACAAAATGCTATTAGGTTTTAAATTCGACTTACGGTTAAGCCACAAACTGGCTTTGGAAAAAAGCTTACACTGAGAGAAACTGTCCGGCCGCCATTTTAATTTAATTAACCCTCTGTCAGACCACTCAAATTGAGTGGTCTCATCGCCCTGCCGTAGTGAATTGTGTAGTCTGTGACAACTCAACTTGTATTGAATATTTCACCCACTAAAAATCATCCAATCGCAATAAATCTAAACCCGTTTGAAAGGAAATAATTTAAATTTAAATTTTTGTATTTACCATTTTTTTCTAAAACGTCTATTTACATACGTAATCACCGTTGCAGTTTATTAGTTTTATACAACTCAATTGACGAGGGGATTTTCTCCCAAAACTTAACGAAATAAGGCATCTTTCCTCTCTGTCTACAGCTCGCCCAGTTCTTTGTCTGACTTAAATCTATATGCCGTTGGATCTGTTACAATTCCCACTAAATAAAGTTGCCAGCCAATCAAAATTCCGTCAAATATATCTATAGATAAGGGACGTTTTGTAGACCCTTGCATTGGTTACGTTTCCAACCAATAAACAGCCTTATTTATAACACGTGTAAGACGGGTGATATCATTATAGTTTTAGAAATCTTTTGCTACCTTTTTGTAGAGAACGATTCAAGCTAACATTTATTTTGAAACAAATATGGGTTACTAGGCAGGTTTTTTGTGTAAGACCGTGGGAAAGTCTGTGTTTCCAAGGTCTCAAACCAAGTTTGAAATTTGAACCTAACGGACTTTTTTAACATGCAATAGATAGGCTGTTTACGCGCGCTTCTTTGTATGTGTAGCAAGGATGGCAAGTTCAGACATTTTTCCTCACTTTTGTTATTCAAGTAGAGATTATTTAAACATTTTTGTGAACTAAGAAAAGACATGTATACAGTTCTTTTCTTTGATTTATTCTCTAAACTTTATTATAATAATATTTCATTTTTGGGAAAAGCAAATATTCCTAAATAACGTTTGAAAGGAGGCCTAGTTTTGTTAGCACACTTGTAGTTGGAACATAAAAACTGCTGTTTTCAAAATAAGAATTTTGAAATTGATAAATGTTTTTATACAGTTCTATTTAGAACTAAATTACGAAACTTTTTTACGCTTACGAAAAAATTACAAAAAATGTTTAGTACTTGTTATGTAGGCCTAAAGTTGAACTTTTTCCTTTCGTTACTGAACAGTTTTTGTTTCTTGAACTAATAACTTTTACAATTTTACATCAATAAACTTTTTAATTGCATATATAAATTCTTTGAACGTTTCTCTACAATAAAGCCACGCAACACTTTTGGATTGGGATAGAGTTACTGTATTTGGTGATTTTTTTAGATTTGCTTGCACACGCACCGAAATGGCTTGGCGTTGCAAAAAATTAACATTGACAGTTCTAGGATTAAGGGGTTAAAACTGAAAAAATGGAAAAACCCGTATATATATATATATATACATGGCTCGGCCTAGGAGTAAGGAACACTCAGGTAAAAAATCATCAAAATCGGTCAAGGCGTTTGGCCGTAATCGTGAGACAGACAGACACACAGACGAAATGATTAACGGAGTTAAAACGGAGACATCGCTTCGCTCGGTCAATTACTTAAAAAATTTTATAATTGCTAATCACGTCTACCGTGGACAATGGATACCTCATAACTGATTTCTGAGATATTTTCAATTTACCGGTGTCTACGAAAGCAAATCCTTACGTTGTAGTTTGTCCGCCACTCAAATACATATTGGCACTGAGTTTTGACTTGTAAACATTAACATGTTTTATTTGCCTCTTGTATTGTATAAAATTGTTCTAACAACGATTTTAATGTAGTTTTTCCACTATTATACTATTTAAACTGTTTATTTAGTCTTTTCCATTCTTATATAACATACATTTTTGTACGTTTTTCGCCGCCGTACATATCTTTTACTAAAACAATGAACATCTGAGATTAAACTCATCTGATAGTCCAACTACTAGTAAATTGAGAAATAATCATTTTGCTAACACATTTCTGCATTTAAAATTTGTTTATACTTTATAACAATCTTTCTCTTTGTCAATTGGTTCTTAGTATAAATAAATTTGCAATGCTTAAATTTATACTTACATTATTTATATTAAGATGAAATGCAATTAATTACACACAAGGATAGTGACAAGGTTCCTTCCCATTTAGATTACGAAGAACATTGGTTGTTATTATTTGTTTTTGTTTTTGAAAAAACTTAATTTAAAAATAAGTTTTATTTAATTTAGCTCTAGTTATTTGTAATATATGCTTTTATAATTATTTGTTCAATATTCTAAAATCCCGAAGCTATTTAAAAATCTAAAGCGGATTTTGAGGTTATTTTTTCTAAGCTTTTTTAAATTTAAATTTTCATTGTCCATACAACCACAAATCCTTTACCTTATTTAATTTACAGTATAACAATTCCTGAAAATGTTACAACATGTTGACAATATAAATAATGGTTTTGCTTTGACCAACTGATGCTACTGCACACATAAATACCAATAAAGTACTAACGGTTATAAAATAAACGTTATTTCCAATTGTTTTGCAGCCTGTTTGCAAATGACGTCATTACAGTTCATCACGTCCTACAATAAGGTTTTGCATATTCTGATTGTATCAGCGCCTTCTGTCAATACATAGGTTCAGTATGTGACTTCGTTGCTCTGCAAATCAATGTTATATCGCTGTGTTGTTAATATTATAATGTTACTATTTTTAATTTCATAGTTAATCGTATATATTTATGATTCAGCTGTACCGGTTATTTTTTAAACAGGATATATATTTTTGAGCATTATAATACAAATATATTGTATATTATTGATTTGGTTTTCACTTACCACCTCTATTATTTAAAAAAGGAAAGAAATATACAAAGTTTGATCTCGGGAAATATTCCGCATCAGGATGAATTTTGTAAAACCTATTTGAAAAATCAATAACCCCACTCATATACACCATGTCAACGACTTGTAAGTAACCAGTTTGATTTGTGATATGCCATAATAAAATCATTCGTAAAATATTAATTTCTGTGGTAATAAAAATAAAAATTGCTTATATTTTTATGCAAAATTGCTTATTTTGCCCTGATGTTAAAAAAAATTCAGAGATCAGGTTTAATTATTACTTTCCATCTTGTAAATAACATAAAATTATAAACATAACTTACAAAATCTGATTTTTTGGTCTTGTGAACAAATGCAATAGCCATACTTTATTTTCTTACCACAGAAAGTTTATGGTTTTTAAATTACCTACATTTTTGGATTTAAATTACGATGTTACCTACTTATATTTACTGACAATAATAAATGTGTTTGTAGGTAATCAAAGATACGTCAAAATATCATGTTGTTAAATTTTAACCTAACTATTATAAGTAAGAAATTATTTTTGAAATTATTATTATAGTTAAGATAAGTTAGTTCTACTTATTTTTTGTACATTTATTATTTATTGTACGTGCGGTTTTTATTTATTTTATAAATTGTTTCACTAAACAAAAAAATTATATACTCATAAATTGCATGCAAACTATAGACTACCATGTATTTGTTAGTAATTTTAAAATTTTCAATTTAAAAGTGCAGCACTTCTTTGCGCACAACTAAGAAAATTTCGTTTTTGAAAAGTTACGTGGTTTTATTAACTCTCTATGACAAAGTGTTTCATATTGTTGTGCATCGCCATTCCGCTATTTTGATACATGCACATTTTCTGTACCTTGACGAATGTAGTATGTAGGTTGATTAACTATCAAACGGTGGCGTATACACATTGTGTGAGTGCGCTTAAAAAAAATAATTTAACCAAACTAACTTTGCCTTTGTGTTGATGAGAAAAGGTATCAAAGATTAATGGCTTTAAGCAACTATAAAATATTGCGTCTTACGCACCAGAGCTGAATGTACAACTCACATGTTTTTTAGGATTACACAAACAGACTACTGCAAGAATATAACAATATTATATCCATACGGAATAACGCGTTTTGCAATTAAGTGGCGTATGAATTACGAAAAACTCGAATTACAAAGTTAAATTGTTATACAATATTTTTAAACTTGTACATCTTATTTTCAACTAATTCTATCTACTAAAGAAATACTTTGTCGAAAACAGTTACATGTTACTCCAAAATATCGTTGTGTAGCTTATCGTTCGAAAGCTTAATTAATTCTGAATCCAAAAAGAATAATAGTGCATATACAAAAAACAGTACAGCAAAATGGGGCAAAATCGGGAAACACAAAATCGTTGTTTTTCGACCGCCATTTTCAATTGGTTACAGATATGGATGTATAAATTTCACCATTGTGTTTCTCTTGAAATTCTACATCGACATAATGCATCACACCTTCCTATTTAAAAAAAAACATAGTTACATTCAAGATGGCGGATACATGTTTTATATCATACATTTTTTTTTATTGAATAAGTTCCTGAAAGTACGGAGTTGATAAGTGCAATTATTAAGGGTGGGCCGGACTTTTGTATCTCCCTGTATAGCCTGATTACATTCAAGTACATTATCAGATTTAATCCTAGTTAATCCTAGTTGTTGTTTCCAAAAAGTCTACATCATTAATTATTTACAGTATTAAATCTTCTAATTCAGATTGAACCCATTTCACAGCAATGAATAATGTGAGGGTAAATTATTAGGAAATTAAGAATTTATTAGGATTAAAGAAATTTAGCAAATCACTGTCAATGTATTTATACTATACCAGGTGTCTTAAAAGCCCCCCTCCCTTTTGTGTTTGTTAAAACAAACAAATATCCTTTGGGGAACGATACTAACTTAGCCCAAAGTATCTTTTGAAGAAATCGAAAATTTTGATGTCGCCTAAAAATTGAGGATTTTGGGGGCAACTCTAAATTTTTAAATGGGAAGTATGGTCATGTGATACCTAATTTTAAAGGTATATCTAAGACTAGGAAAATGGCGTAAAGAAAATAAAAATCGGACCACACAAAACAAAATTGCGGCCCTAAACTTGTTGAAATAAATCGACATAAAGTTGCTAATACCTCAAAAAGGAAGAGCTTTTAGAAAAAAATTCATAGAAAAAATGTTTATTTCAAAGTGCTTGACCTAAACAATTGCTTGCAAATAGATTTCGTATTTTATTTTGTACAACATTTTCTAAGATGTAGGAGTCAACTTAAATTTTAAGAAATTGATTTGGAAGCAATATTTTAGGTCAAGCTCTTTGAAATAAACATTTTTTGTCTCTTGAAATTTTTTTAAAAACTCTTCTTTTTCGAGATATTAGCAACTTTATGTCGATTTATTTCGACGTTTAGCGCTGCCATTTTGTTTTGGGTGGTCCGATTTTTATTTTCTTTATGTAATTTTCCTAGTCTTAAATAGAACTTTAAAATGAGGTATCGCATGACCATACTTCCCATTTACAAATTTTGAGTTGCCCTCAAAATCACCCATTTTTAGGGGACACTCAAAATTTCCGATTGCTTCAAAAGATAATTTGGGCTAAGTTAGTATCGTTCCCGAAAGGATATTTGTTTGTTTTAACAAACACAAAATTTAAAGGGGGGGGACTTTTAAGACACCTGGTATTATTCACTTGAGAGTGTAAAATAGCTACTGGTGATATAAAATAACATCAAATATAAAATTATAAAAGAACTATATTATAAACCACTAAAACTGTACGTTGTTGCTATTGCTGGTGCGCATCTATGTTCACTTTTGTATGTAATAAAAGAAAATATAATAACAAATTAACTTGAAGTAATTAAAACTTCACATATTGCCTTTACACCCCGGCCATTAAGATATTAAAATGTTTCTCTACAATACTACTACATTATAAAAATATAGAGCTTGTTAGGGCTGATAGTGCATCACAACTTGTTTTCATATTTCACTGTACTTTTAACAGGTATGTAATAAGTTGTAATTGTTTTGGATTGCTTAAATTTAAGACCGTTGTTCCAAAAATGGAACAATATTTAAAGTTATAAACTAAGACATGTTCGTTTTGAAAGTTATTGAATTTTTGCATCAGCTGTTTTAATTGCCCACACTGTTTGCAGAATTATTGCTGTCATCCATTTTATAGTTGATTGTTTATTTTGTTTTCCTGTATTTCAAGATCTCTATATTTTACCATCATGTCATCATATAATACGTAAGTATTTCCTTATGTTATTATAGCTTTAATTTGATTAATTTGTTGTAGTTATTTACAATAAGAAGTGTTTTAATGTGTAACATATTTATATCAACACAAACTTAACAAATATCAATTTTATAACCTCCAATAATGGAACAACGGGCTTGAATTGTAGCATGGACATATTTTATACTAAAATTATTTTTCAATTTCTCTACAGGTAATAAAGTATTTTTATAACAGGAAATGGATTATAATGTTTATATAATAAAATTGTCCTAATATTGTAGTTTAAAACTTATTTTGTTATGCTTTTTTTTGTGATTTTTATTTGTGTTATGTGTAGGCCAGATTATTTTGATACTAATTATAATATATTGTATTTTCTTTACGAAATATAACAATATCATTATTGTATTTATATTTTGTGAATCAATCCAAATAGGCTGTACAATTATTTTTCTATACATATAAAATAGATATACATACAATAATGAGTCTAACCTAACTAAAACCCAATTTTGTTTACGTCGCGCCGCAATGATTATATTGAACGTACAAGTATAGTCGTTTGTGATTTTTACAAAATATGTGTGTTTTTTCAAATAAACTATACATGTTTCTTTCTTTTATTTTCAGATACACATTAGACGAGATACTTTGGAAAATGCTGAACGAAAGATGGGTAAAGTTTTATGCAGGTGATGCAAGTTTATCAGTGGATGAATCCAACATGGGAAGCCAATTCGTTTTGGGTACAAAGCATGGTGTCTTTGTACGATATTTAGGTATCTAGTTCAGGCTAGTTTGCATAAAGGTGCAGCCACAGGTTATAAATATCCAGAAGTAGGCTCAGGAGGCTCTGTGGTATTAAAATTGTCCGAAATACTACCTACAAGAAAAGATGGCTCTACAGTTTATATTTTGAAATTTTTTTTATTTCTGTTACTCTTCTTGAAATGCTAAAGGAGAAGCGACACTATGGAACAGGAACTATTCGTGTTAATCTTATTAAGAAAGCTCCAATCTTGGATGTAAAGATAATTAAAAAATGAAAAGTTGACAGAGTCAAAATCTGAAATAACTCTAGCTAACTATACAACGATAATAATGTTGTAACAGTGGCTTCTACACTTTGTGGAATAAACCAATCAATAAAGTTCGGCGATGGAGTTCTGCTAAAAAAAAAATATATAAATATTGACCAGCCATCAACAATTACAACATTTACATGGGTGGAGTTGATCGACTAGATGAAAACAGTTACGTATTTTAATTGATTTGTTGAATTTGGTATTTAAATTTTTTTGAATTAGTCTGTTTATACATTTTGTTTATATTTTTCAATTGTAATTAAAATTTTATGTTCTTAGTAAACAATATAAAAGTATTTTAATTGGTTTATTTTGCCTTTTTACGTCGATAATCATCAAAACTTCTATGTTTATGAATTAAATATAAGAAATATTATACGTACCCTTTAGAGACCGTTGTTCCATTATTAGAACATGGGTTTTTTCAAAAACTAAAATCAAAATTTGACAAAAACAATAAATAACTAAACAAACTATAAGTTTTAAGTAGAATGACATAAAAAAACACTAATTTATTAACACAAAAATAATTTGGTCCTAAGGGTTAACGACAGGATTCAAGTTTTAAAATTAACATGAAACTGTGCCAGAGCATTATAACTAGGGTTTAAGCTAGGTCCGAATGGTTCTTAGCAGGGCTCTATAACAAGGGCTATACCATTTTGATAATTTACGGTGACCCAGTATCGATCGCCTATGACGTTACCGTGCTGGCACACACCAGCTGGTAATATTTCAGTAATGTGCTATCTGTCGTTAACTCGCTGTTGTAACTCGATGGAAAAGCTTCAGTAAAATAAAACTTAGATATTCCTAATCTACATAAAGTACGGATTCTAACAGTATAAAAAACTTTTATTTTAACAGGTATTCCAAAGTTAATTAATTGAAAATATTTGAGAATTATCACTGACTGACATGGAAAAGTTACTAAGCGAGGAATTTTTGTATGTTTGGGTTGTAAACAACCTTCCAGCGGGAAAGTTGTAGCCAATTAGTTGACCTAAACTTTTCAATTCACCGATTTGTGATAAAAAGATTACATCATTATCATTATGAAATCGTTTTTAAATGAGCGCGAGAAGGTGCCGCGCCCACCACTCCCGAAGTGCAGTTGTTTGATACCTGAATATTTACATCCTTATCCATTACGTTTATGTACATATTGTTATTTTAAGGTAATATGTGTTACTTGTCCCCAGGTAATTATGCCAGCTAAAAAAAAGTAAGCATTTTATTTTATAAACTAATTATAATTTATAATTAAAATTTAATATTGAAGTGGGCACAAAAAGTTAAGTTGGAGTTTAACGTTTAAAAAATAATATTGTTACGTACATTCAAAGAAATAAAATGCTTACTTGTTTTCTAGCTGGCATAATTACCTTGAGACAAGTGATTTACTATATTACCTTAAAATAACAATATGTACATAATCGTAATGGATAAGGATGTAAATATTCCAGTATCAAACAACAGTACACCGGGAGTGGCGACGCGTCACCGCCTCGCGCTCATTTAAAACGATTTCATAATTATGGAATAATTTTATCACAAATCGGTGAATTGAAAAGTTTAGGTCAACTTATTATTTACAACTTTCCCGTTGGAAGTTTGTTTGTAACCCAAAAATAAAAATGTTTCTCGCTTAGTAACTTTTGTATGTCAGTCTGTGATAATACTCAAATATTTTCAATATTAAAATTCAAAATACCTGTTAAAATAAAAAAAATTTATACTGTTAGAATCCATACTTTATATAGATTATAAATATGTAAGTTTTGTTTTACTGAAGCTTTTCCGTCGAGTTACAACAGCGAATAAACGACATCGCGCACAAGGAGTCAGCTGCTAGTATTCGCAATTATCAGCACAGTGACGTCAGAGTGAAACTGACGGCACAGTGCCGCGATCAAAGAAACGGTTTAGTCCTTGTTATAGAGCCATGGGATCTTAGTCACCTTAATATGAGTGTTATGTATAGTTGTATACATTCATATACAGCCTCTATTTGTAACTTAATGTACGATAACACTCTGAACACGTCATTTATACATCAAAGAATATTAAATTTGAGGTAAAAACGAGAAATTTTAATTAAACATTACGATTGCTATTTAAATAATATTAAACGTACACATAAAATGTACAATGTAATTTGTTTACAAGTACATACAAAGTACATACAAAATTCATACATATTATATATATATATATATTTTTTAGAATCAAACATAACCAATTCAATTTAAAATCTTAAAGTTCAGCTACTTTGCGTCTGGCTCCACCTTCATTTTTATTTACGTTACCAAACCCAAATCCCAATCCAAACGACTCCATTGAGCCGAGGTGTGAAAGAGTTTGCCTCACATTTAAATGCATAACATGAAGCCTATTTCTCACAGGATAATATTCATAAGATGTTTGTATACAATAAGTCAACCAAATCTTGTTATACAAAGACACTTTATTCTTTACTACATAATAGTCTGCCTGGTAGAATAAAGTTATATTATTTTCGTTAAAGAATTCAGGAAGGCAAACTATATTTAAATAATACAAAGGATTAGACTTGTAAGAAAATATCTAAAGAACTACCTTCGACAACTTCAACAGTTTAATAATGGAAAATAACTGGGCGAACCCTATTCCCCGGCATACTTGCAAATTTTCTAAACGTTTCTTCTCCAAAACAACCGGACTGTTTTAGTTACAATTTTCCAGAAACTATGCTTTATGGTTGTGCCCCTTTAATTTAATGTTGTTATCTGTTTTTATACAAAGGTTAATTAAGTTTTAAATAACGTACGCTGCTCGCCCAGCTTACATTCGTTAAAGCCTACACGAAAACCAATAGATGTGCTATCGACCGCTAGGTGAATATACTGAATGACTAGGTAGGCAGTGAACGATTAAGAATATGAGGCGATGATGAAGGTTAAGGGTTTTCTCCTTTAGAAAACATAAATAATATCAATAACATTAATTTCAATACATAAAAAAATATTAAAAATTCAAATGTGTTCATTATCTACGACCATGTAGTTAACGATGGTTATTCTATCCCCATAAAGCTTAAAGAAAATTCTATCACTATATCAATTAATACAAAAAACTAAAAATTTTATTTTAAAACATTTTTATTTATATTAATAAATAATTATATTGATACAGTAGGATTCAGGGCCGCATGGCTTCGTCTTTTTATGCTAAAGCATTGAAGAAACAACAGTGTTGTTTCTTCAATGGCTAAAGGCATCCCTAGTTTTATGTCAGTTTGCGAGAACCTGTTCTGCCGCAACACTAAATTAATATGGATAATTTTGTCAACTAACAAAATTTGAATAATTTTTAGAAAATTGAAAATTACTTCATTTTGTTTTACCTTTCATTTTGTATTGCAATTTCAAATTATTATAATGTTGTTTTGAATCAATTTGTTTTTAATGTTTGTCACAATTTCTCTTAGAGTTTATTATTTCTCCTTTAATGACGTAATATTATAATATTTAGAAATAAGAGTAAAGTGTTTTTTTTAATCTGTATATATGAATTCATTTTTAGTATCCAGGTCACTAACTGATTAAAATATAGTGTCTTACCTATTTTCCTTCTAGTGACCTCTTAAATATAAAAGAAGCAGTCACAAAACAACAGGTAAGAAACTTTATTTTAATCTACATATATATTGTCACAATATATAAATAGTGTATACTATATAGAGTCAAAATATCCCAAACAAAACTATTGTTATTGAATTGCACAGCCTAATTTTAAACTTACAATTTAAAAACTTAGTTTGGTTTACCTATACTCTATTTGGACTAAAACTTATAAACAACAGTGAAACACTGATTAGACGGGAAGAAATTACGTTTACGTGTATACCCTCAAGCCGAAGTATAATTATATTATTTCGTATATTATAAATAAATTAAGTAGTCTAGATTGTTGTATCATGTTTTTAAATAATAACAACAGTAATACGAAAGGGTGGATATACTACAAAGAATTTATTTGAAATCACGTATGTATTTAATAAATAAACTTGAGATAAATTTTAACTTACATACGCCAAGAAATCAGGATCAAGTTTTGCATTTAAGAATAAATATCTTAATACTTAATAGAATAAAACTAGAGAGACAGACTCTCACAAGAAATACTTTCAGTTACTCGAATTTCATTTCAACTCTTTCATTTGTATTCATCTTCTCAGTTCGCTTTATGCCATTGATTTAAACCAAACCAAGACGGCGATGTTATAGTTGAATCGCCTTTGATTAGTTAAAGATATTTTAGTGAAAATCTGTGTTTAAATTTAATCTATCAAGTATGCCATCCCACGGGTCAAGTATTATATTTATGTACAGTAAATGTAAAAATACAAACAGTACAATGCAATGCTGTATGAGTTGGTATTTTATTAAATGTTATGCTTACTTATTTTAATGATTCAGAGTAATTAAGTTACTAATATATCACAGGAGGGAATTTAACTTTGAAATTAAGATATTTAGTACTTACAAAATTTGATACCATCGCGTCTTGCAATAAATGAAATATTGACAGAATTAAATCAGTTTAAGAAAAAAAAAGTTATATAAATACAAAACCAAACATATATTTAAGAAATATGAACTATTTTAAAAGAAACAATTAGATCCTATAAATATTGTCTAATAGTAGCTTGCAGGCCAAAAACGTCCTCGTAGTGGTATCTAAAATAATTTACTCGCATTATTTTGAAAACTGTTTGGCAATAACTCTTGTTATTTGACCGCTTTATTCCTACAACACAACGATAATTTGTTGTTAAAAGACAATTTTAGAATATTAGAACACGGATTTTTTCTACAATGTAACACGCACGATAAGAAAAATACAATTAATAACTTATCACTGTTTGTATTAAATTATTTTTCTAAACTACCTATAAGTCTGCAATTTATATGTTATTACGCATTAAAACGTGTACCTATTTTATAACATAAATATATATTTTTTTAAATGCAACACCCATAAAACCGTAAAATATAAAGGCAATTAGGTATTTAAAATAATATAATATAAAATAAATAATGCATTGAGAATATTTCAATATGAATCGATTTCCATGAAACGTTCCAGGGTCGGAAATAACTGATAAGATTAAACTCCTTTGATGTGCACGTTCCCGCTTGGTGTGTAACGCAATTGTGGTTAAAAAGGGGTAGGACTGGAAAACCACCCTTCAGAGATCAGCTGACTGTTTCAGTTAGCTAATTTTCCAATCTTGACTTGGTCGTTTACTTACAAAGTAAGGTAGGAGTATTATAACTAGATTTTAATAAGGTACCTACACATCTATACTAATATTATAAAGAGGTAAAGTTTGTTTTTGGTTTGTTTGTATGTAGGGGATAATCTCTGGCACTACTGAACCGATTGAAAAAATAGTTTTACTAATAAAAATCTACACTATCTCTGAGTAACATAGGATATAATTCATTTCGATAAAAACCTTTTTTATTTCAATATTTGTAAATTTAGTCGGAAAAATTCTTAGGTTAGGCCCAGAAAGATAAACCAAAACATGTATTTACATTTATTACCATAGCAACCAATTGAATAAAATAACTGGTAAAACTGTTGTTTGCTCCAACATTTCCATTAATTGTCATTAACATGTCATGTTTTCACTAGTTTCAGGACTGAATCCCACAACACACTATCATGTTTTCATATATTGTTTTACTTATTACAAAAGTACCATTAATTATTAGTGTATTGCTAATTCTTTGCATCTAAAATGATCGCATTAAAACATTCGATCAATCTGAAATATAAGAAAACACTGAACATTAGTATAAATTGTATGTTGTTAGATTATATTATTACTTAATTGCTTTACCTAACCACATACTTACTCAATAATTAACTTTAACTCCTTGATTTAATAAGACACAATACTTACTGAATAAACTTGGAAAGCTAAGTTATAACCTTTAATTAATCTTTATGATCAGATTTATACTTTAGCAGGTGTGATTTTTTTTGCTACTTAGCTACCTATCTTTGCTAACAGGTTTATTTTTTTCTGAAACCCTAAGGCAAACTAACCGAAATAGAATTACACTTTTTTCTATATATCAGTTATGAGATAATAAACTCTTTAATTTTTACCTTTGCGTAATTTTCTAGAAAATACCAATAGCACCAAATTATCACTTAATTGCTTGTTAAATAAGGTGTTAATTTAAATAATAATTACACGGAGGAGAGTGGCGCAGTGGTTAACGAGGGTTTTACGTTATTAACAGTTAAAACCACAAACTCGTTTGCGCAGGTTCAGTTTACGAGCACTCCTTTACTTCTAAATTGTACTAGCATAAAATTCATATTGCGAAAAGTGACAAAATATAAATAAACAATACAAAATAACAATTTAATATTTACCATTGCTCGAAGGCGAAATTAAAATATTTGGTGTTGCGCATGCGCGTATCATTTGTATCATCAATATTAAATCTAAATTTATCAAACAGTTATTTATAAACACTAGTGCACCCCCGTGAAAAATCACAGGCTAATTAATTAGATACACATCAGAAATACATAATTTAAAAAACATACTATTTAAAAACAAGGCCTATTTATCTATTCCTATCTAACAACGAGGATTTTTAACTCGGTAAATGTGTACAATAATAAGGATTAAAAAAATGTAGGCCTACTTGTTAAACAATTTTATTTAAATAGTCTATGTTATTATACATTTAAAGAAAGATAAAAGAACTATCTTTAAATTGTTTTTTATTTCATATATATTGATAGATCAAATGATTTAGAAGTTATTAATATTACAAGACTTATATTTATTAAAGTTGTAAAAATAACCCCAAAGCTATAATTTCAGTTCTGAATTGTTTTCAGTAAAAACCAAAACAAAAAATTGCTTCAAGCTAAAACGTTTTTGCTTAAAGTAGTTTTGCTGGATATGTAAACACTCGGCCTAAACAAAAATGTTTCTACGTTAAGCAGAATGTTTTCGCTTAAAACAAAAACGTTTTTGCTTAAAGCAGCTTTGCTGGATAAGTGTGCGGCCGGCCTAAGTGTAAAGACATAAAACACTTAGTATTTACCATTGTACTGTTCCATTATATTGATTTATGATTTAATAAAAACAAAATTGTAATAGCCTACAAAAATTGTTTTATTTTTTGATGTTTAATTGTACTGGGCTATTCGTATCTTTAGTTCAATTGCCACTCGTAAACGACAGAGATAATTGTAACCTATAGTAAGTAATTGATTAAATAGTGTATGTATTCCTCCATTACTATAAATTTCAACTTTTTACAAAAATAAACAACTAACCTAAAAATTTATTGAGATACATTATTAAAGGTACTACAAGAGTTATAAACTTTTATAAATCCCAACGAAATTGTATTTTCCTCTGATCAGCTCGTATTACGAGGAAAACTTCTAATCCATTTAAAATAATCGATACTCCTTCTTTAATTGTAAATTTATTTTCTTACATTAACACTCTGCAGAAGCACTTACTTTTTTGTAGTGCACTCTACGAAA
The DNA here is from genome assembly GCA_018207615.1 of Philaenus spumarius. Taxonomy (NCBI): domain Eukaryota; kingdom Metazoa; phylum Arthropoda; class Insecta; order Hemiptera; family Aphrophoridae; genus Philaenus; species Philaenus spumarius. The sequence goes on along the minus strand of JAGFPH010007330.1, from coordinate 29,871 downwards.
ACATAAATTTAATGTTTTAAATTAAATTAGAAATCTATAGTTTCTGATCCAGTGAGAACATTCACCGAAATGTTTAGCTACTGCACAACTACATGTAAGAAATATTGCTTCAAATAAAATGTTTAGCAACCAATTTAAAGAAACGTAGAAGCCTGGGTTGTTACTGATAAGATTAAATTCCTTTGAAGTGAACATTCCCGCTTGGCGTATTGGCTTTCTAAGTAATTTAATTTCAGTCGATAAGAGAGGTGCTCCTCCCTCGTACTCCTTAAAAAGCTAAACTTTGGTTGAAAAGATGTTTCCAATATTCCTCTTACTTACAAAGTCAGGTTAAAAATATGTAGTGAACAAATTTGTATGTCGTTATTGAAAAATATTTAGTAATTTAAAAATGTTTAAATCCTTTTTGTGAGCACAAACATAATTTAAATGAAAATGCGTGCAGAATCTAAGCCTGTATATTGTTAATATCAAAATGAATATGTTTGCAAATTATACCGTTCAATTATTTGTAACCCTACAAAGAATACTGTTTTTTTGCAAACATCTATATTACAGTTTATATAAATCTCTATATTGTATTTTGTATTTGAAGTTCGAAATCTCGTTTTTTATTGGGAATATTAATTTTTAATATAACAATGTATTATATATTTATAGATTCATAAAATTATGTTACTAAAGATTAAAATTTGACTTTGACGTACACTATTAGCTGGTCTGGTTATCTTTAGCGACAATTCTGCACTAAACAAATTTTACAAATATGAAGAAAGATTTTAAAGGATTTTTTAAAATTGCACTGCACGTAGTATGATTATATATGTAGCAAAACATGCATAAAAAACAAGAATTGTGGCAAATTTTTTTAAAGCAACACTACATCTGCGTTATTTACGATTTAAAATAAACAAATCCATCATTAAATATAAAAATGAAAGTGCAATGTGGTGGCATAATCACACTGATTGATGAAACCCCAAACAGAAGGGTTAAACTCGTCTGAAAAATATTTGGTAATTTAAAAATGTTTAAATCTTTTTTGTGAGCACAAAAGTAATTTAAATGAAAGTGCGTGCACAATCTAAGCCTGTATATTATTAATATCAAAATGAATATGTTTGAAAAGGATACCATTTAATTATTTGTAACTCTACAAAGAATACTGTTTTTCGGTAGATCAATAAACACAACTTTCAGATAAGTTGATCAGTTATTGTTTTTTGTGCCTTGTTTTGTTGTTCGGGGTTTCATTAATCAGTTTTATACCCATCATTGCATTAATTGATATAATAATGTCAAAATTCATTGCAGTATTATGTTGATGAATTAAAACTTGTCAGACTCATTGACTAACGACAAGACAATTGCATTCAGTTTATATAATATATATATACTAGCTGACCCGTACGGCGTTGCCCGTGGTGGTTGGTATTTTCAGGATTTTTAACGTAATTGTATTCTTTTTAAGTGTTCAGTCAGTGAGTGGTATTTGGCTTATATATATCTTAAGTAATAAAAGCACTATAGTCTTAATAAAAAAAGATCTGAAATTATGATTTTAGTAACTTTGATCCCCCCAAACCCCTCCTAAAATTTCGACATTTTTCATACCCTTTCTTAGCCCTAGAGGAAGCTACATACCAAATTTCATTCCAATCAGTTCGGTAGTTTTGAAGAAATCGTGATTTAATAAATTTGATCCACCAAACCCCCCTAAAATTTCGAATTTTTTGAAAGCCTTTCTTAGCGAGCGCCTATGGCACTAGAGGAAGCTACATACCAAATTGCATTCCAATCTGTTAAGTAATTTTTGAGAAATCGTGATTTAGTCATTTTTACCCCCCCAAATCCCCATAAAATTTCAAATTTTTTAAAACCTTTTTTTATTTAACACTTATGGCCCTGGATGAAGCTACATACCAAATTTCATTCCAATCCGTTAGGTAATTTTGAAGAAATCGTGATTTAATAATTTTGATCCCCCCAAACTCCTCCCCCTTCTAAAATTTCGAATTTTTTCAAACCCTTTCTTAGTGACCACCTATGGCCTTAGAGGAAGCTACATACCAAATTTCCTTTCAATCCGTTGAGTAGTTTTTGAGAAATCGTGATGAGTGAGTGAGTGGTATTTCGCTTTTACATATATATATATATATATATTATTATATGAGAGTCGTTGCGAAATTTGCTATTGTTATTTGTAAACAAACAAAAATAAATACTAAACACACTAGGGCCTACTAATTGATTTTAAATATATATTTTTGTTATTGTATTTAATATATAATTAATTATTTAACAACATTTACTTTAACAATCTACATCCATTTATTAAATTCGTTTATTAAATATTGTTTAAAATCAATAATCAAAATTTAACTATAATTGTATTATACTGTATGGATCTGTTTACATACAACTATATTTTTTATACAACACTATACTATAATTTACTGCAAGGAAACTGTAACACTGATTTTACTTTCCGAAAATTGAGTCAGATAATATTGTAGCTGTAGTTAGTTGTTTTGGGATATTTAGCGAAAACATTCAATATTGTATAATTCTGACGTATTAAAGACAATATATTTTAGTTAAAGATATTTTAATAGTTTGATTTGTAATATGTTTTATTTTATACTATTAAGAAGTTTGATTTATTTACTGTTAATTTCTAAAGGTAATTTATCTAAAGTTGAGAAAATATGTCATTATTTTGTTAGTGCTATTAATTTGTAATTGTATCATTATTTCGAATAGTAAATTTATTTTTAAGATTGCAATCGTTACATATAAGTTATTATGGCAACAACTGATAAGTTCATCAGTTACGAAACATTACATTTTCATTATATACGTAGAGCGGAAATCTAGCTTTAAAACTGTAGTCAAATAATGGTTAAATCCAATTTTTATAAAAATGTGTGTGTAGTTATAATATGAATGTCTTAAACTCAATAGGTCAACTCACTTGACACAAATCCTTTATGAAACTTGTTAAACATCTAAAAATTATGTAGTGCGATCATTACTCAAAAATTACTTCAGACACACCGAACTAGGTTGTGGACGAACTTGGCTAACGACTCGATGTGTGCCATGTGGCAAATGGTGCTGACATTTAAAACTTGTAGGAAAAACTGTTTGAGTTACTCTTTAATTCTATGTTTTATTTATAATTGTAAGTTAAATGTAATAAATAATATAAAGCCTTAAGACTCTGATATTCATTTTTGACCGAGCGAAGCGATGTCTCCGTTTTAACTCGACCGTTCGGCATTTCGTCTGTGTGTCTGTTTGTCTCAAGATTACGGCTTTGACTGATTTTGATGATTTTTTGCATGAATGTTCCTTATTCCTAGGTCGAGCCATGTGTATATAAGGGTTTTTCCATTTTTCATTTTTAACCCCTTAAAATAAAATAAAAATGACGAGTTTCTCTCAGTATAAGCCTTTTTCCAAAGCCAGTTTGTGGCTTAACTGTAAGTCGAATTTAAAAAGTAATAGCATTGTGTACGCAGCAAATTAGATTTTGAACAAAATAGTATTCTTGATTTTTTCCGTATCTCTAACAGTAAGCTCACAAAATGGCCGTAAACTTCAAATTTGTTAAATCGTCCAGGTTTTTGTATTTTAACCATGTTTTTATACGTTTATTCTAAACCAATTCAAAAGTGTGCCATAGCTTTTTTGTAGATAAAGGTTCATAGAATTCATATATGCCAGTAAACAAATTATTGAAGTAAAATTAACAAAGTTATTAGCTCAAGAAACAAGCATGTTCAGTAACGAAAGGAAAAAGTTCAACTTTAGGCCTACATAAAAAGTAGTAAACATTTTTTATATTTTTTTTCATAAATGTAAAAAAGTTTCGTAATTTAGTTGTAAATAGATCTGTATAAAAATATTTATCAATTTCAAATTTCTTATTTTGAAAACACCAGTTTTTATGTTCCTACTACAAGATTGCTAACAAAACTATGCCTGTTTTAAATAGTAATTTATGAATATATCCTTTGGCCAAAATTGACATAGGCCTATTATTATAAGAAAGTGTAGAGAATAAATCAAAGAATTGAATTGTATACTTTTAAATTATTATTTTATAAAAGTATTTGACTTAGCTTTACTTGAATTACAAAATGAGATGAAACAAATAAAACCTCGCGGCGATAAGGACATACAAAAAATGACTGTTGGACAGCGTAGGAAGTGTTGCTACATGGGTTAAGACCCTATCACGACGGTTTAATATCGTTTGTTTTCATTATTTCTAGTATTTGAATACGATATGGAACTGTAAATACATCGTTAAGTTTTACTTATTTAACTATGTAAATATTTAATTCTATGTTTTCCCTCAATAACGCGATATTTGTTATTAATAACCTTACGCATTATTAACCTACATAAAACACAATGCTCCCTAAATGAAAATCTTTAGCAGTTACAGATGAAGAAAAGAAAAAAACGAGAACTAGAAACCCCGTAATCGCGGGAATTACAAAATAATGTTTCACTGGCTAAACCTTCTTCTTTCTTCCTTACTGGCACACTATTTTTAACCTAAGCTCAAAACCACATTTGTTTTTTTCAACGAGCGAGGTCTACTGTTCACAGAACTACTAGTTAAATACCAGTAACATATTAGAATTAAAACCATTAAAGACTGATTTATTTTTGTACGTTGATAGTTTAATTTCTTGTTTGTACGGTTTGCACGTTTTACCTCAAACGAATACATATACATGAAAGTATTAATCTCCGAGTTATACATTCGTCTTGGAAAAGTGGAGTAAACATTTATATCATATTAAAGTTCCCACACACAGGCGTTGACACAACAGCATGGTACACGTCTGTGCTCAGTTATAAAGACGCAACGCGTGAGCAGGGGTTGGAGGTGGAAGTGCAAATAAATTCTGTCTATATAAATAATTCGACCACACAGCTGAACCGCTGACGTGTGTTGAGCAAATTTCCAAAATTAAGTTTATATGTCTATATTTTAGAGTTTTAATCAAAAATATTTGGGAAATAGGTCTATTCACGACGGTGCTGAATAGCTGCAAAATGGTTCGAACGCCATTAAGCATATTTGGAGTATTTTCAATATACGAAGCATTGCGTGCTTCGCACGCCAACCCCCGTATTGGGAGTATCTTCAATGCACAATGCATTGAGTGCTTCGCTCGCCAACCCGACGGTAAAATCCACCACATGGCTTTGAACCGGGCTAACTTTTATGGTAGTTTACGTTTTTGATCGATTTTGGGAGAACCAAGCGAGCTATAAGGTCGGGTAAAAAAACAAAATGTGCAGAATAATATCCTACATTTGTATTTGTATAAGAAACTATAAAAAATTCATTCTCGTAGGAAAAATCTCAAAAAATCGTTACTTCCGGTAAAAAAATGTGATTCCGGTTGTTGGATTTGTTTGGCTAACGAACTCGTCCGAGCGACGTAGACAACCAACATGTGTACCTAATTTGAACCAAATCGGACTTAAACTGAGGCCGCTAAAGTGCGAACACATATATACATTTATATGTACAAATATATATATGATTTTTAATCACACCCCAAAAAGTGATTTGGGGACCATGATCGGTGCTCATTTGCTACTCCCGACCTTGGGTCTTACCATAAGGGCCACTGCAATAGCTCATTTTTCCTATGGAAATTCGCTAACAAGGTACAACTTCTCCGGTAATTGTAGTTCGTGATATTGCTGATAAGTCATTCAAATAATATTAAGGCTTCATTCGGAACAATTGGGCACAAGATTCTTCTCAGAGCTATGTACCGATGGTCAGACAAACCTGTGGCATTTAAATCTTGTAAGTGTGTGGCATGAGTGTTTATATTGATGGCATGCGCTTCTAAATAGACTTATGATATTTTGTTCAATCAACACCTTTGTATTTATGCGAATCGCAAACCTAAAAACAAATTAGGCCTAATGCAGTTTAGCCGAGTCGGGAAATCGTTAGCTGTAACGTGACAAGTTACATTATATAATTATGATATCTATATAATAAAAAATAATTGCTGTTCCTTTATAAGCACATCGCTTGAGAACGGCTGGACCGATTTGGTTATTTTTTGTTTTTGTTTTAAAATGTTCGTAATAGTCCAAACTAGGTTTTTATGTAAAGACAAATTTGAAAAGTTTCCCGAAAAAGTTTCAAATTTTGAAAAACTAAACAGCCTCTTTTGTATAGACACAAGACCATAGCGCAGAAAATCAGCTGTTCGTATAAAATGCTTAGTAACACATGTTTGTTTACATTCATTACATAGCAACTTTACTAACACATTTTTATAATAAGTTTTTTTTTTTCAAAATCAACAGCTTTTTAGGTCAGATCGACCAACTCAAAGTAAATAAAAACAAAAATCAAATATAAATGCTTACTATATTTTAATTCAATTCAAACATTGGTTGTTACATATTATATATAAAACAACTGATTTGCATAAAAAACTGAACATAATTTTAGGTTAAGCCTACAATGAACCAAAATACGATTATTTGCAACCAATTGGGCTAATTTCGAATCAGGTTTTTTACAATGCATCACAACTATCAGTTTTTTTAGATTAGGTAAAAGCAAACAAAATGTTTACTGTGTTATCTATAAAGGTTTACAAACTATAAGTCTAAATTTGTGTAGTATATTCTTAAGTGGCATAAAATCCATTTTGCAATTCGATAACTTAAGTCAATGCAATGCACTATGGAATAACTGTACTACCCTTTAAATTAAATCAAACAATAGCGAAGCATTGTTGGATCCATTAGTTAAATCAATATAAACAGTAAGATAAATTTTAAAATACGCGTTTTAATGCTCACCACATAAGTGGGATGACATTATCTACAATATTTTTTTCTTTGCAAAAAGGGGTAAATATTAATTTCTTTAACCTTAAATGAACTTGAAGGTAAGTCAATTTCAGATTTTTATTCGACTTACAAATATTTTCGAATGACCAATATACATAAAGTAGATATAAACTGGCAAAAAGTGGCTTCCGTTAATTAATACATTGACCACTTGGGGAAATTAGTGTACTGAAACTTGGCCACTTGGCGCCAGAATACATAACTAGATACTATACGAAGCTATTACTTATTTTACTCCCATATCTTGTACTACCGTTGCTAGCAATGTTTTACAGTTTGTAATAAACTAGGGGTCCCTGATTGCTTCGCTCACCTACGCTGATGGTTGTAAAGCAAAATTAATAGATTCTAAATTAATTTGCTGTTGGTTGATATGGTACTAAATGAAAATACTTACACGAAACATGTTTTGGTTCAATAAAAGTCCTTACCAACAATTAAAATTTTGTTAGGTTTCTGATTATAATCAGCTATTTCATTTATAATATAATAAACATACCTATGACAAACCATACAGAAAACCTTTTGGTTGAAATTTTGTTTGTTTGGCTTTTATTATTATTTTTAAACTGTTGTTGTGAAGAATAACTACTGATTCCAAATTTTCTAAGTTGGTTTATATAGTTACGAAGGGAAATGCATTCCACAAACGTGCGTTGCTTATATTTTGATCCGAATCAGTTATTTTATCTGTTATATTGTTCTGAACGTATCAATGACTTTACACTATTTTAACGCTTTAAAATCAAACGTTTGTAAAATCCTTTCATATGGTGTTATTATATATCAGCCGTAAGAATATATCTAAAAATTTTCGTATTTTTACCTTAATTAGTTTGTGTTCTTATTTGATTCTATGTCAGTCTGTCCGGATAAAGCAGCTTACTTAAACAAATTATATTTGATTTATATTCTAAATAAACTTATTTAAAGTTCCGAACACATGTAGAAAACCCGCATTACTTTGAAACGTTTGGTTTACTTAATCGAAATGAAAGCAAGCGTAGAGGAGGGAAGAGGTGTTGAAGAGTTTAAATGAACTGGAACATCTGTTACCATTGTTGACGTTTACGCGGAATGAATAAACGACGGTTAGGTTTTTCTCTAAGTAAAAATGTATTGAAATGTCACATGTTTTATTTAGGAATTGAAATACAGCATTGAAATTTGCGCATTTAGTAGAAATCATACAGGTTTATTTGTAATGCCTTTATTCTATGTTATTTATTTTCTAAGTACAATTAATTTTATTTACTTTTTAAAAATATATTCTGTACATTAAACACATGATTTATTTTACTTGTAAAATCATTTATGATTCCAGTTTTATACAAAAAAGCTATTTCTTTATAAAAACTGACGTATTGATCAATAATTATATGCACGGTGATTTAACTGTGTAAGGATATTAACTTTGGTTGGACCAGAAGGGCTGCACGAATTTGTATGAATTCTGATAAGTAGTTTAAATATGATTGATCTTTAAGTACTACTTTAATTTAGTACTACTAATTTGCTTTCATAGTTTCACCGATTTACATGTTCCATAACCTTACCAGTTTCTACAAATACAATATGACTTCAAATGTTTCAACAAAATGCAGAGTTATTTGCATAACATTCCGAGCACTTTCTGAGTTGATTTCATTATCAAAAATATGGAAGAAAGCTTCTTACAAACATAGTCCTGACATGCTTCGTTTGAGAGTTTGAAAAAAATTTCGCCCGAGTTTTTGATTCCCCGAAGAAACGAAGCCCTACTGAAATGTCTAGGGTGAAATTTAATATATTTATGTTGAATGAGCAGAAAAAAATCATGAAAGATGTCCCAGATATGGAACTACAGTATTAGAATGTCTGGCGCAAAACCCAAAATTCTGTCTCAAATAACATGTTTTCTGTATATAAATAAATAACTAATGAGCTTGACTTGTAAGAAAATGACTAGATAAAATAAGACCTGAGCACAAAATCTCACAATAAATACGTTTACTAATCTCAAACGCGTTTCAATGACAATGTCGCCATCCTCAGTGATGCATGGGCTACAATAACCAAACTGTAACTGTAAACGCGTTTGAGGTTAGTAAAAGTATAAATTGTGAGATTTTGAGTTCAGGTTTTATTTTATCATGTATTCTTTAGTTTTTAGTACATAAACTTTGCCGTGCAGAGAAGAGCACAGCTAACTGTTTAAAGGCGTGCTGCAAATGGATTGAAGCTGTAAGTAGGACATATTTTTAACATTCTCTGTAAAAATTATTAATTGTAGTAATGTTTGCTATTTTTGTATTGCTGGATTAATTGAATGTTAAATTGAATTTAAAATATATTCACTTTACAAAAATTTTACGACTTACTGTTATTTTGCTTTAATGGAAAACGTATTATTTTAAAGTTTGTTTTATTATTTTTTTTCTACAAAATTTAATTATCTAAAAGCTGGGTTTCATAAGTTTATGGTTGTATACTAATTTCATAAAGTTAATGTACTAAAAACTTAAGGAATTCACGTTTTGTATACTGAACTAACTGCCCGATCCGGCTTTGCACGGGTAGACAAATCAAAGTTAAACGTATATTACCAAAATAAATATATTACACTATGTATTTCTTATGGGGATTTTTAGTAACTTTGACCCCCAAACCACTCCTAAAATGTTTTTTTTAAATTCTTAGCGAACAACTACGACCCTAGAGGAAGATATATACCAAATTTAATTTTTTTTTTATATATGTACCAAATTTCATTCCAATCTATTTTGTGGATAAGTCAGTGAGTGAGTGGTATTTGGCTTTTATATATATAGATTTAAGTTTTTTGTCAGATATTGTATTTTGTATTCAATTTGTCTGCTCATTGTACAATACATTAATTTAATTTTAAACATTTATTAACTCCCTACATATTTCAGACGGGCTTCGTTTCTGCGTGGAATCTGAAATTAGTGTGAAATCTTTCAGCAGCTGTAAATCTCTAACGAACCATTTACTGGCGTAAGTTTACAGGAACTTTGCCATTATTTTTCTAGTGGAATCAGCTCAGAAAGTGCTCGAACATTATGTGAACCACCCTGTATGTACCGTAAATTTATTAGTAACATGATTTGTATTACATTAGTAATTGCAAATATTCGTGGCTACATACAGTAAACCAATATGTTGTGGTTTTACTATTAACATCTTTAATTTGTGCCAGTAGTATCCGATTTAAACTATTAGTCCATATTATTGTAGGGTATGTATATAAATCGGTAATATAATAACAATTTTACATTATTTTATTTATTTTATATGTATTGATATATTTATTTTGGTAAACAAATTCTGTTGGGCAAAATGTTACTAAGTCTAGTAAACATGTGCAGATTATTTTGGAAAGGTAAACTACATTTGTAAACAAACTTCGAAAAGAGTTAAGATACGTTAAGTAAAGAACACAATTATTATCAATCAATGTTAGTGTATTTAATTTTTCTAAATTAAAAGTGAAATTGTATTTACTTTTTCATAAGCACGGATTTATTAAAAATTGTATTTTGTTTTTTGCTATAATATTGTGGCTACTGGTGTATATAGGAATGGCTGGGATCTTAAAGAATCCCTGAACTGACGAAAATTAGATTTTAATCTCGCTTGAATATTGTAGAGACTGTGAATACTTTATTGTACAGAATAGTTTAACGTGTTTAATAATCACATAGAAATAAAGTAAGTAATACATAATAAAAATCTTGTTAGTAATGTTCAGCCCTGAAACTAGTGAAAATGTGTAATAATGGAGGTTATCAACCTACCTTTCTTTTACACTCTATCCTTAAGTTCACTAGATAAACATATCTAATTTGAATACGGTATTTCAAATGTTAGTTCATATACTACAGGGTGTTTGAAAAGTATGGGAACGGTTTAATATCTCAAAATGTACGAGTCTTATGAGATAGAAATAAAAGCAGTAATTCACAAAAATAAAAGAACCACTTTTTGGTGAGTTTGAAATTTTTGTACGCCATCTTAGATCCTCCATCTTGGAATGAACTTCATTTTTTTAAATTCTAAGGTGGTCATATGATACATCATTTCGATATAGAATTTCAAGAGAAAACCAACGGTGCAATTTGCACATCCATATCTTAACCGATTAAAAATGGCGGCCAATAACAACGAAATCGTGTTATCCGATTTTGCCCCATTTTTCTCTACTATTTTTTGTTAAAATATTAATTATTCTTCTTTTTTGATTCAGAATGAAATAAGCTTTCAAACGATATGCTACACAACTGTATTTATTAATTCAACCACTCGAAATCAATTTTTTTTTAAATCAAAATGGCTGTAACTAAAATTGTTTATATACTCCCAAATAGTATTTCCTTTAATAAAATGTACAAGAGATGAAAATATGAAAATTTAAAGGTATAATCTTATGTGGTCATAGATGCACACGAAGTAAGGATTTTGATAAATTATTATTTTAAAGGGTACCCTTAGTTAAAATATGAGGTTTCCCTGCAAGGTAACATATAAAACAGCAGATTTTTATCAAAAGCTTAGAAACACATGTTAGTTTAATTCATTTGCATTTATTATCATAGTAACCAACTTAGCAAATTTAGAATCAGTTTATTATTCCTTACAACCATCAGCTTTTTTAAATTATATTAACCAAAAAAAAGGTAACTCAAACAAAATCAATGTAAAAGGCTTACTGAATTAAAATTAAAATATCTGTTGTTACATATTATAATTAAAACAGCTGATGTGTTTCAAAAACTTAACATATTTTTAGGTTAGGCCTAAACTACACCAACACTTACTTTTTAAAAGCATTTACATTTATTGCCATATTAAATTACTTTGAAAATTAAGAATGGGTAAATTTTGAAATCTATAAGGTTTTTAGGTTTGCTTTAACGCTATATTGTATAAAACAAATCCTGTCATTCACACAAAAACCTGGCCCTACTGCGTAACCATCCGGATCTAGGACACTAACTCTATCCAAATGCCTGCGTCCAAATAAATAATAATTTAGTTAAAATATCACGATATAGTAATATCTTCCCAATTTCTTTCCAGCTGGACTACCTTCGAAAAATGGTTTTATTTAATTTACGACAGGCCTACTACATAAGTTTTGTATTGTGTGACTTAAGCAAAGACTTTAGTTGCGTGGATCTTAACATTTTATTGAATAAATTGAAGTATTATGGAGTTGCTGGGTCTGATAATGATTTCTTAAAATCCTACCTCTCTGATCGATCACAAAAGGTCTTTGTTAATGGTTTATTTTCCTCTGGAAATTAAATTAAATTTGGAGTGCCTCAGGGTTCGGTCCTTGGTCCCTTCTTGTTTCTAGTTATGATAAATGATCTGGAGGGAAATTTCTGCTCCCGGGTGGCCATGTTTGCAGACGATGTGAATTTTTTCAATCTGACCAATGTCTAAAATTTTTGAACGAATACACTGGTACAGTCTTGCACGAAGAAAATGTTTGGTACAGTGCCTACAAATCTTTATTAAATGTAGACAGGACACACGAAATTGTGTTTACCCTTAACAGGGCTGTGTGCGAGGCTATTGATAAACCTGCTAAACTGCTTGGCATGCATTTAGATGTAAAGTTGACTTGGGGGCAGCACATTGACTCTGTTTGTAAAAGATTGTCTAAAGCTTTGTACCTGATTAGACATTTAAGAAACTGTTTACCTAAAAGCTATCTAAAAACAGTTTTTTTGCCTATTTTCATAGTGCACTATTGTTTGGTCTCCTATTTTGGGGTAATTCAGCAAAAAATCGACAGAGTGTTGCTCTTGCAGAAAAGATCTATTAGACTGATCACATTTAGTTCATGTGATGAGCTTTGTAGGTCTTTATGTACCAACTGTCATAAGTCAATATGTTTTTGAATGTTTGATTTTCACTAAATCGAAGCTTGGTAGATTGGTGATGAACCATAATGTGCATACCTACAATACTCGAAAAGGCATGCTTATACATAAGTCCGTTGCTAGAATAAGTATAAACACAGTCATCCTATCAATATGAATGTCAATTAGTATGTCCGTGTTCAATATGATCCCTGTTGGAGCCTTTTCTGTAGACATTAAGACATTTAAAAAAATTATGTATGTCTGGATTTTTAATAATCCTTTTTATAGTTTAAGTGAGTTTTTTCAGTGATTGTCAGGAACATTGTTTTTTAATATTGTTAAATGTTGCCCTGATTTTTGTTTTATGCTATTGCTGTGCTGTATTAGTGCATTTATGTCATTACTTGACAAGGTCAATACACTGTAACATGTGTCTCTAGATTGATAAATAAATCAAATCAAATCAAATATTTATAAAATATTAAACTTGTTTCATAGCTAAACACCAGCTAATATTAATAGCCAAGGAATATTTTATTACAGTCTAAAACTTTTACAATTAAGTTTGTAAGGTCATGTGATTCAACGAGAAACACATGCAAACACACGTTTTTCTTAGCAAAACCAGTGGGATCAGGAGGTAAAGATATTTACGTCGTACACAAGGGTGCAGGTCGTATGAGAGCTTAAAGCTGGAGGATCTCGGAGAGGTGGAAGAGGAATTTGAGGTGGCTAAGACTTAGACCGGCTTTTAGTGAAAGCGATGATGAACATTGTATTGTGAAAATAAGCATTTTTTGTACATACACTTTCATATAATGAGAAAGTGAAGGTTAGGAGTGGCCAGGAGTTAGAGCTGTTTTTCTTCCGTTAAGCCACATATTAATCTAATCCTTATAACAATCAGTATTTATTCGGTACAAATAATAATGGTACAAGAGATTACGTAATACAAAAAATACAGTAAATTTAAATCGAAATTTAATGCTTTAAACATTTAAACATGTAATAAAAGTACTAATGTTTACCTCGAACTATATTTGAAGTCTGCACTAAATATAGTTCTCCACTTATATTAAAAACATTTTTTTTAAACTTTGAAGCAACACTTCAAAAAAACAAATAATTCGAAACAAATAAAACACCTAAACGTGAATATAAGCAGATACTTTTGCAAAATATTGTATAATATTATTGCTCTAAATCAATTTCCACAGGAACCGATTTCAATCAAACGTTCAAAGTCGGGCCATTTCTGATAACATTATGTTCCTTTGAAGTGAATTTACCCGCATGGAGCACTGAGGGTGGGTAATTTAATTTAAGTCAATAGGGGTAAGACGAGGAACCATCCTTCAACTCATTCAAGAGCAGATATCTTTGGTTAGTAAATGTATCAAACGGTTCCTTGACTTTCGTTTGGAAATTGAAGATGACGTTGTCTTACGTTACGTAGGTTTAAGAATATGTTGAAAACCCCAAGCATACAGTAAAACTGAAACTTCATTGTTATGGTATATTCGTGAGAAAAATTATTATTTAGAAACACAAATGTTAAATCTGGATAGTATGTATTTTATATGCCGACTTTCCTTTTTAAATTTCTTATGATAGCATCGAAAAAAATTTGTAGCATTACTAATTATAAGAAATATGTTATTTATATAATTGTATTGTGTTACAAATAGAATGTTTTGTATTCCTATATAACATTGTGGAGTAAATATACAAATACAAATAAATTAAATGTATTAATAGTAGGCCTATTTGTTTGTTACATTCTGATTCATTCGTTATATGAAACAGCATTAATAAATGTAGTGACTACTAAATGAAAGGTACTATAATATGTGTAATGGAAATGTATTTAGGCAAAATGCATACTTCGAACCTTCAATAAATACCCCTAATTGAATTACTCGGTCGATACTGCTTACACCCGGCAGTGTGAACAGTATTAACCTGATTTGATTACCAACGAATGTTAACACTGTTTCAAAAAGGATTATAAAGTAACTAATACATATTTTTTGTTCAAAATTTTACTGTACAATTTTATTAGAGGTTTTACGTTTTAAATTTTAATTGTATTAAAAAAAAATCTAGTTTAATTAAACTAAAATAGTTACTGGGTACTTTTAAGCGAAAGTCCATACAACAGATGAGCAATTGAAGTGACTCTTATAATGAGATCTAATGTCAGGAGTGGTCAATGAGCACCAATCATGGTCCCATGAGGTGTATTTTAATATATTTGTGCAATATGTATTCTCACTCTAACGCTCGTGTTTACATACCAATTTGATACAAATTTGGTATACACTTTGGTTTTGAGTTCGTTAGCAAAAAAAAAAAAAAAAAA
>JAGFPH010007330.1:0-14621 GCA_018207615.1 Philaenus spumarius | reverse complement strand
GGGGGGGCTTGCGGAGCACGCAGGGGTCTCCCCTAGTATTATTAACGTTCAGTTACATGCGTTTAAAACAAGCAAGTTTTATTCAATACTTTCTTAAAACTTGTTGGTTTTGTAATGTAAACATTTAGTTAAATTCATATTGTTTATTAGTTTGCTGACATATTTAAAAGTATTTCCTAGTTTTAAATAATTTTATCAATAGTTTGGGGATAATTTAAAATAACCAAAAATTGTTTTATATAAATAGAATTGAAACTATATTTGTAATGCGAAATAACAAACATACTATACATATGACACATTCCAAAAACTAAACTATATAATCATTATAATCAATCACAAATGAATTAATGACTTTGTAGTAATAACGAATCACCTATTGATTCGTAAAATTTAAAACGTATTAAGGAATTGTAAAACATCCACAACACTAAAACAAGAAAGGTTCTTAAAAACTATGCCAAAATGAAAAAATACGCCTACTTAATCTATTCGTCTGTGCAGTAAATAGAGATATTTAAAATAATGTTAACTTTAAACATTTTTAGAAGTACGAGTGGTTAAATACATAATGTGCATCTGTATTTCCTGTTATATTTCGGTATGATGTAACTAATATAACATTTAACTAACTAATTGTTAAATACTATTTTCAGATTGCATTTAATGCAGTCTAAGCACATTAAATAGCAGCAATGTTAAAACTGTTTATTGAAGGGTGGAGTGGCTTTTATTGCAAAAAAAAAACTTATAAAATGCAGATGCGATAAAAGCAGCAATGTACTGAAATAGTAATTTATAAAACGTTACAAAAATTAATACTTAAACAAAACAAATGTATCTAAAGTACTTTATAGAGTAGTCGGTAACACAAATGGTCAAACCTTCACTTTATATACAATTAAAAAGACCGTAAGCAATTAAATATAAAGATAAAGATAAAGATAAATTATATTTATATTAATGAAATTAATATTAATCATTAATGTATAAGTTAATATACTTACCCCGTCTGTGAAGTATTGTTTTGTAATGTGTATTTTGTTTGTGTAAAGTTTTATGAAAATTTTGATGAAGTTTAATTGAACGGAAAGCGAAGTGGACGAATGAATTCGAAAATAGTTTGAATAAACAGATGGACACCGTCATCCAAAATAGAAAACAGGAACAGGAACTGACGTTTATTTCATGGTACTTAACCTAAGTTGTGAACAGAAACAAATAATAATAAATGTACTTTTTTGCGCGTTTTATTGTAAGTGTTTAGTTGTATTTATTAAATGAAATATATAACCAATAAGATGTCTGGAATTACATATATTTAAAGTTTTGTTTTGCAGTAAATGCGGCTTATTAATAAACGTAAACTAGCCTAACTGTGAATCACAGTACACATTGATTTCAATCAGATCGCAATGTCATTAGAAATGACATACTTTTGGGTAGGACATCTACAAAACTCATTTCGGTAATAAAATTAATATTTACATGATATATAGACACATGCAAACATATTTTTTTAAATTTTACATTGTATTATGTTTAGGGCGTAACAAAAGAATATTTGTATTATTACATACAGTATAGAACATTATAGTTTATACAGTAAAAGGTTAACGTTAAGTTTGGCATTTGTTATTTAAACTGCAATAACTTAAAGCAATTGTATAATAAATAATAGTGGAAATTTCAGAACTATTTTTGTTAAGTTTTACTCAATCCCATGTAATGTGTAGTAAATAATGGGAGTACAGTTACGTTCTGACTTTATATGTCTTCCCATTGAATCGCATGAAAAATGTATATTAGGAATAGTAGTAGTATACGCGTTTATAACTAAATTACTAAATAACTTAAATTAAAGAAAATTTGCAATATCTATACTAATATTATAAAGAGGTAATGCTTGATTTTTTGTTTGTTTGTTTGTATGTAGGTAGTAATCTCTGGCACTACGGAACCGATTGAAAAAATAGTTTTACTAAAAAAAAAGCTACACTATCCCTGAGTAACATAGGCTATAAATTCATTTCGATAAAAACGTTTTTTTATTTCAATATTTATAAATTTAGTAGGAGTAGGAAAGAATTCTTAGGTTAGGCCTAGAATGATAAACCAAGACATTTATTTACATTTAATACCGTGTCATACCAAACAATTGAATAAAATAACAATGTAGTTGTTTGCTAGAATATTTCCATCAACAGCTGATTTCAAAATTTGAATAAATTATTTTTGGATTTCTAGCTTTTGGGTTAGGGTTTTAAAGTGTAGACCTGAGCCTTGCTGGTTCATTTAACCATTATTATACCTACTGTTATAAAATATGAGAAGTAATTTAATTTGAACCTTTCACATTATTTGCCATCTTAGTTTCGAGGTTATTATTGTTCCTACACCTTTATTATAAATAAAACATAACGTATGTTTTTAGAATGTTCCATTTGGGGTTGGCGTGTGGAGCACGCAGGGGTATGCCCTAGTATATCATAATTTGATGTAAACATTATTTTTTTTTAATTTGTATGCTACCCAAAGTAAAGGGTTTACTAACATTTGTTACCAGAATCCCTAATTGGATACTGATAAGCTTACATTACCATTACCACAGCCTTTCCTTCTGCGGTTACAACCGCTCAGTTGATAAATCATGCGAGACTATCTGGTACAGGATGAACACAAGGAATGTATAAATAAGTTACAAAACACAATTCGTTTAATTTCTGCAGTAGCTTCTTTCATATTGATTATTATAAAATGTTTAATTAAACCTAATAGGTTAAAGTAATATCTTGCATTTAAATATATTTACATATACCGTAAAAAAATGAATTTAGCTATATATTTCGATAATTTCAAACAAATTTAAAGATTTTTTTAGAATATGATATAAATGGATTTTGTTCAGAGTTAGTTTGTATTTGTAGAAATAACCAGCATGTCCATCAATATTCTTAGTGCAAAATCCTACAAACCAAGTGTTTAATTAGGGGAGTGAAATAAAATACTTACGTTTTCATATATTTAACGATTTAAGACTTGTCTCATTTTAATTTCAATTTATTTTAATTTGATGTTGGTATGAGTTTATCTAGAAAAGTAATTCATATAGTACAAAAAGTAAAATATTTTGTTTTTATATGTGGTTTCTCAATATCGATTTTTTTAAATTATTTTAGAGTGGTTGACGTATTTTTCTGGTTATTTTTATATTTATTTTTACAGAAATTTATTTATCAACTATAGTCATTTATTAAAAAATCCTTTTAATTTTAAAAAACATGTTGTGCTCTTGTAGAATAAACTTTTTGAATAAATTAGAATTTAATGTAATGCAAAAGTCCTTCAAAGGGTAGTAGAAGTTTATCTCTTTTACCAGTAGGACTTAAATAGAAAAACATCTTTAGCAACATTAGATAAAATGGTAAGGCAAGAGGATACTGTAATTCCATTTCAGGTTTATTTGTTCTGCTGAGATTTACTACGTGAGAAGGGGAACTTGAATGGCGAGAAACAAGGAAATACTTTTATAAAACCAATAGTGTTAAGAGGATTGTGTACTTGTGTATCTTTTCCAAATGAAAGGGGTGAATAAAATACACAGAAACTCGTCATCAGTTAACACAGTTTTGGTAAAATAAAAATAATGTTAAATATGGATAGTTTAAATACTTGTTCAACTTCAATTTAAAACTAGTAATTTTAAAACCAGTAATTATTATATTTTTGAAGTGAAACTTTTGAAAACACGGTCATGAACGATTCGGTCTCGATCAGACGAAATGAAATGCTACATCTTCTCCGACTTCAGCCGGCAATTGAAAGGAACGAGTCGGTGAATCGTTCGACCAAGCATGATCAGTGACAGAAGAATAATTTATACTCTCTCCATTCCATACGTCATAAACATTCTAAGCGCATGCGCCGTGTATACTGTGTTAATACGTAGCATAAGCAACCAATGGACGCTGGCTTATTATACTGTACATTAACTGAACAAGTTTTGAAAAGTTGTTTATCGTTTTCAATTATTTTTGTTTACTTCGTGCTTCAAAAGAAATTAATTAGGCATACAAACCACAATCCATATCTAATTGAGTCAATGAAGTTAGGAATTTTCAACATGGTAAATGTACAGAACCTATTATTTAATCTAAGTTTTTGAGTACTTACTCCGCCTTGTATCTTACTTGTAACAATGTGTTATGCTTTTTAGAATTTATGTTTCATTTTCAGACGTTCGTTTGTGAGAGGTAATTAAAACATTAAATCACTAAAATAATACAAAACTTACACATCACAGACAATTAACATTAAGATACACGACAGCAAACCGTTGGTGTACACCTGTTAGTTGTTCTGCAACTTTTATACTAATAAATAACTAGTTAGTAGCCAGTTATAGTTTGGTTACTGTAGCCCGTGCATCACTGAGGATGGCGACATTGTCGTTGAAACGCGTTTGAGGTTAGTAAACGAATTTGTTGTGAGATTTTGTGTTCAGGTTTTATTTTATCTAACTTTTATACTATTACACAAAAATTTGTTTTAATATAATGTAATATTTTACTTACATGCCCTATATACATTTTAGAAAACAACAAAAGTTTATACAATTACAAATAATTATTAAATAAATGATTTTAGGTTCAGTCATTTAGACAAAATAAAATTTTCACAATCAGTAGCCCTATATTTATAAATTAATTTAAGTCCATTGTTGTATTATAAAATAGCAACCATTCAGGCCAAGAGCCCAAGACAGTTCATAATAGTTTAAAAAATCGTTGTATGGTTTTAGGACTAATTATTTTCTTAGCTCTCAAAATTAATTAAACAAAAATTATTGTAAAAATACACACAGTTTACATGATTTCTAATCTCAAAGCCTGGTTAGAACTAAAGTCTGGAGACACCCCTGTAACATGTTAGTGAGTAATTCGAAAAAAAACTCAGGTAATGTTTACTAGGTACTTAAAATACTAGGTTACTAGGTTTACTAGGTACTTAGGTAATGCTTAAAGATGTACTTTTTTAAGCATGATACAACGTTGTTAACATTTCCAAAATGGAAAATTTTGGGGGCAGCTCAAAAATTTTAAATGCAAACCCCTGCCTTGTGACCCCATATGAAAGGAGAATGTTAGCCCATAGTTTCAGTGAACCATCCAATGTACTATCTTGACATATCTATACATTAGAAACTTCTATATGATATATACAGGATTATCTATGTAAGTTACCTTCCCCATAAGACGCAGAAATGTAAAATGTGGTTTTTTGCTGCATTAAATGTGTTCATTAATACAATTAGTAAATGTATTCAAAACATTTAGGTTTTATAGTAATATTGCACATAAAACTATCAGCTAATGTATTACTAGTAAAATATCACTAGGTGCTTTTAATACTTAATAATCCTTTAGTGCATTTCCAATAATTTCCTCCTCTTATAGCATTACGTAAATTCAGGTACAGTATATTAGTTACATTTTTATTCATCACTATGGTTATATAAAATCAAATGAAATAGATAATAAATTTTAATAAACAATATCGTGTACAAAATTATTTAAGATTTTCTGAAATGGTTTTACTTTTGCTTAAATTTTCAAAATCTTGTACATTTTTATTTCAGGGTTAAATATTACTTTGCTAAAAGAAATCACAATTAAGTGTATTTCCCTGTCACTATTAATTATAACCAGCAATTATGTTTCCTTTTGAAGAAAATTAATCCTTGATTTGTAGTTAGATTTGATAAAGTAGCAGATTTTAGAATAGCCTTCTTTTAAAATAATAAAAGGTTCTTATAAAACACATTAAGTAGCTTATTAAATTACCTTCTCACGACTATTAATAGTAATAAATAAAGATCTTTATCAAGTCAAGACAGATAGAACCACAGTTGATGAAATTCCTTCCTATACAAAAAACACATACAATCCCAAAAGTCTTAAATATATTTTCAACTTGAATGATTTATTGTAGAATGCTAAAATGCATAAGGTTTAAAATATGTATGTTTAACTTAAAACTATTGTGTTTATTTTATATAGACCTATCAATAAAATTAATTACAAACTCTTGAGTTACAACAGAAGGTAAGGAAATTGATATTTAACAAAATTAAATATACGTAAATGTTAAAGATTTTAAACCTGCAACATATCAACATCATTTAATTGGTTGTTTAAATAAGATTTAAATTATTTTTATGCTATAGTGAAAGGTATATTACTATTAGAATAAAAATTTCAATAATAATTTAATATAATATCGAAATAATTCCCTTGTAGTTACAATAGTAGTTTCGCATTAGAACTGGATGTATTGGGATCGGATATATGCAGAAAGAATATTTCGCACCAATGCAGTTATGCAAAGTCAGCGATGCATCGGGAATCAAGTTACGAAGTTTCAGAGTCTGGTCAGAATGTTCTGAACGTTGTAGAAGCTTCCGTAATGTTCCATATTATTCCAGAATATAATAATAAAGAACAATAACATTGTACTCCATATTATTCCAACAACATTTTACGTTGGACAATTTTGTTGAATCTTAAAGAAGTTTCGAGAATGTTCTAGTCATTTCTGGACCATAAAAGTGACTTCTGGAACGTTCTAGAATGTTTTAAAAACTGACAACGGAATATGAAGCTGGAGATCTAAAACTTGGCACAAATTACTCCTAACTTGAAATTGGGAGAGAAAACATTTGAATTTAGATTATTTGAGTCTAATTTCTAAAATATTGTTGGTAGAACATATTATAAGTAAAATGTACTCACAGACGAAAAATGCGCTCAAATCAATGTGGCAAAAATCGTGGTTTTTGATTTGACTGGCTCTTAAGCCTAAATGGGAAACAAATTCATTTTTACGAAACTCTTTATTCATTTTTGGTCCAGTAAACTTCCAATATTTACCCATTATATCTTACATTCATCTTTTCATATACAAGTAGGGAGGAGCCACTTGTACCCCTGCAAGTAAAATAACAAAATTTAATATTTATTGAAGTTTATTTAAAATGAATTAGTTAAATAGTACAATTAAAGATTACGTATATATTCAGGAACTAAGGTCTAAATGTAATTATGTTTTAAAGTAAGGAACTAAACTTAGTCATAATTAATTTTATATTAATATAGCAATATATATTACATATAAATATTGGTTAGTGTAACTTACTACCTTTGTATATGTTGTATTATGTAAGAAACTACAGGCCTCACCTTGAAACTACCTAACTCTTCTTATTAAAGTCTCCCAGGAAAACAATAGTTTTATCAAAATAAAAGGAAATATGATAAATATGATTTTTTTTAAGTAGAAGTGTACTAACAACAAAAACACAACTATTTACTAGTTTATGATTTCTGAAAATAATTTTCTTTAATGCGGTAATTTGAAGTTGTATCGTTTCATAGATAGTTTTCTGAAATTCAAGAGTAAATCAAATACAAATATTTTAAAACTCTCTATATGTCATTCTAAAACATTATTAATCTGGATAAAAACTTAATTGGCGCACAGCATTGCACATTACGGGACCAAGGACCAAAAAAACATAGGCTGTTTTTTAGGAGCAAAAACTGTTAGTAGGAAAAAATATGAAATTTGTTTTGCTTCAGGCTGGCTAATTTATTACTGAACTTGAGTGTTTTTATGGAGCGAAAACAGTGGTAAATTCTGTGGGTGTTTAAAAGGTACTACTTAATATTTGATTAAATAATAATAAATTATACAACTTAACAAGTACAGTTGTTCAAATATATACAGTTGACTTTATAAATATGACTTTGACTTGAAATAAATGCATTGGGTTTACTAAATGGATGTAACCCAGTACTACATCAAGAAGTTAAACCTTCTTTAGGTTTTCAGATCACGTAGTCCTTCGTGACTAAATCGGGAGAAAATCTATTTTATAAAGCGTGAAGAATCTGCATTACATTGATATTGGATATAGTTACATTATCATTGTATAGTACCTACATACCGTTAAAGTTCAGATTAATAATATATTTAACTAAGTTTCCGTACACATATTTTCACATTAAATAACTTCCTGTGTTAAACATAGATACATTCAAAATAGGCCAATAAATACAATGTACAAAACACGTTAAAAAACTTCTTACAGGTTTTAAAGCAGTCAATAATTGTATTACTTTAATAAATAATTATTAACGAATTTCCATAATTAAGATGAGCTATTGCCGTGACTCTTGTAATGAGACCTAAGGTCGGGAGTAGTTAATGAGCACCAACCATCGTCCCCTACATATTATTAGACTAACATGTATGATAACATGGTGAGAAAACCACATTAAAACACTATTTTTCAAAAAGCTTAATATTTTAAAGTATCCGTCAATTTATATTTTGAGTGTTGTCATGTATTCATAGTTTCACACAGAACAACACAATAGCCACATGCAAAGATGCAATACAAGAGAAACACACAATTAAACCATTCCAAAACATATGCTTTCTCAAACTTCAAAGTCACCAGTTTCTGGGCCCATCCTACATGACTATCTTCCACATACACAAAAGCAATAACAGAGGAAAAGGCATTTAAAAATAAATTGTTAATCTACTTAAAGCAAAGTATTTTTTATTCTAGAAGAATTAATTTGACTGTCATCTATTGAATAATGAATGTGTTTTTCTTTGTCATAAGGTTGATGTGTATTATTTAAAAAAAAAAAATTAGAAGTCAAAATTTGCATTAACTGCTTCAAATTTAAAAAAAGTGTTGACTAGGCTTACAAACTGAACAAAATTATCTCCTAGCTGATAATAAAATAAATTTACTATCTAAACAGTTCAATACATGTAAGAAACGTTAGTATAATTTTTTCGTAATTGCGATTTTTTAGTTATAATAAGAAAGGTCTACTTGAATTAGTTGTTGAACATTTTTAATGATCTTGTTTTGGCAAAAATTTAAAGTTTACCAAGCAAACTGTATAAATTAGGCATGAATACATTGTATTTCTTTTTCAGATGTACTAAAGATCCAATGTAAATACACATAAACATATATTATGTATTTTTATAGAATATATTCAACTCGTGGTTATTACTTGTGGTCAGTATAGAGTAGCAGACAAAGTACTTTAACTTATTGAGATTTCACACACCCAGAAAAATTCAGTCTACAAAATCTCCATCAATCATTAACGTTTTAACAACAATTAATTTTAGTTTCCGTATGCAATTTATTTACTTAAACAAATGAGTCCTTAACCCATACTGGTGGCATTTTTATGACTAAAATTACAACTACAAAAATACGAGCTTCAATTAAAGACATTTATATATGTAAGACTTGGTTAGCCAAGATAATTTAACAAATTTATAACAAATTAAATTATTTATTCTTTAGCCCAACAAGTAAATAAAACCAAGTTTATGTTTATTCCATGGTATTTATAATCATCAAAGTTAGTAAAACACGTGTTTATAGTTAAATTACTTAACATTTGTATTTAATTTGAATATACCGTAATTAATTTGTCTAAATAAATATTACAATTAAAAATAACATTTTTACAATACATTATAATGTTATAATATTGTATCATATTTTTTATTACTATAGAAAAGTTACTTTATAATAGTTTCTTACGAAGGGTAAATCAGAATATATCAATCAGCTACAATTTATCCCTAAATTCTAACAAGGAAAAACTGCTAAGTTGTAATGTAATCTCTGTTCTTGTATTCCTTTTTTCACAAACTAACATGTAAGAGCAAATAGGGTTACAGCTACTGTAATTACTTCAGGTAAGAAAGTTTTTCTCTCGAACTTTGTAATGTACATCGAGTATAAATTATAATATATTTTTTAAAAGGAGAGGGTTTCGTCTTACACAGCTTACTATACTGCCTCTTAGATGTTTATAAATATTTAAATTTATGAAAGTATAACGAGTGGTAATTTTTCAGATCTAAAAAGCAGAACTTCTGTTTATTTGCTTAGACGTGGCAATAAAGCATTCATACGCAGGGCAAAATTGTCCATAAATTTCAAGTTTTGTACTAACATCGCTCCAAGAATTTATAACCAACTTCCGGAAAATATTAAGACATGTAAAAAATTTAACAAATTTAGCAAACTGTTGAAGTGCAATCTTTTGGGCACGAATAATGTTGAGAATTTTATGAGAGTGCTTTTAACGGAAGAATTTTTAGGTGAAACATGTTAGTAAATTAAATCTTGATATTATTAGATTAAATTAAAACTTGTTAAATTAATTTTGATATAAGCATTATTTACGGATGTAATGTGTCTGTGTGTGTGTTGGTGTGTTTATGCATGTGTTTTTGGTAAGGGTGTGTATTTGTTTGTATATGAAGTTATGTATGAGTGTATGTATGTATATTGATAAGTCAATAAATTTAGATATAAATTGTAATGTGTAGTTTGGATGCTTATTTAAAATTTTACTGAATTTGTTTAATTATTTAGTAATACGTATGAACAAGTGATTTAACTGCTCCCAAAAAAAAACCTAGAATCTCTGTTGTATTATTTTTTTCTGTATTATACAATCTCAATACGGGTTAAAGCCTTTGGAGGTGCATTATTTTCTTTCTTTGAAATATAAATTTTCTTTTATTACTGAGAAGTACTTTTAAATTTTCTTTTTAATTGTATCTAAGTTAAGTTTTATTTTAAATGATTTATATTTTTTCTGGTTTTGTTAACTTATATTCATATGTAAGATTAAACACGTTTTGTTAACAAAGATGTGATTAGTTTATATTTTCTAATTTTTTCCAGCTAAGTTTATATCTTTAATTATTAGTGTTATTTCTGTATTATTTTTATGTGTTTATTTATGCTCTTATTTATGTATTCAAAGAATGAATAAATATATAAAATTAAAATAAATATAACAAAGTTATCCCTCGAAAAGTTGAGTTATAGTAACAACTTAAATTGTTTTGCAAGGTTATATTAACTAGTAAAAATAACTTTAAAATTGAGAAAAACAATAAAGTAGGTAAATATGAATGTTACTAGCCACATAGCTTGAGTAAAACATTGTATTTACATATAATTTTACTGGTCATATAATAGTAAAATATATTATAGTTGTAGATAAAATGATTTAAAAATATGACATTGTGAAAATAAGACAACCACT
Organism: Philaenus spumarius; assembly: GCA_018207615.1. Lineage (NCBI taxonomy): Eukaryota > Metazoa > Arthropoda > Insecta > Hemiptera > Aphrophoridae > Philaenus > Philaenus spumarius. The sequence continues at coordinate 3,453 of JAGFPH010007330.1, read as the reverse complement.
TAATTAGTCAATTAGTCTCAATACTCAGTCTGGTACCCCTTATGCAATTATGAATATCATCTATCAGATGAAAACTATCAGCAAAATATTAAAACGTTCTAAATAATATTCGACTTGTTTATTTTCCACGAAGAAGAACACTTTTTTACCAGACTTCGTCTACACTCGAACCGGGTTTCCTTTCAAAACATAAATTAGATTACCCTACTTTCCATCGAAGTAATTGGCTCTTGTTGGCAGGACTTAATCTGCTGCTCCAGACACCACCAGTAATTGACTTATTTTCTTTTCTCAGTAATCAACCTTACCTAATATAGAAGAATGCATTTAAATTAGAACCTTTTATTAGGCTTTTCGTTTTTTAGTCAGAATCGAGTTTCAATTATAATGTCTCCTTACGAAGTCTGAAACGTATTAGTTGTGAGATTTTGTGTTCAAGTTTTATTCTATCAATTATTTGATATATTTAAACATTACTTTTCTGTTGCAAATAGTTTATATAATTGGTAAATTTAGAGAAAACAACGTGATTCATAAACACTTTGGCCGTTACGAATAATTGTGTTGTGATCAGTAACTAGGAATCCGCAGGAGCTCGTATTTTGAGAAACAATCATAGTACTAGAGGGCTTTTCAAAGAATATATTTATAATTTTGAAATAATTACTGTATACATCTTCTTCAATACATGTTTATTAAATTGCTGTTACTTTTTTATAACTGTGGAATACAATACTTATATTGGTTAAATATAACAGTTGAGCCCATCAATACCTAAATGTGATTGATTATCTCTAAAAATATCAAATGCAATGTGCTGACTGACGATCAACGCAGAGCCAATTCTATTAAAGCTAGAGAATTGAAATTTGGAATGTACGTCCATTGAATAATGTAGAGGCGCACGAAGAAAGAATTTTGCAAAATTTAGAACTTAAAGGGTAGAAAATGCGAAAATTCGTCACTCCCATAAGCAGCTATATAACGGATGAAACAGCTGATTCGTATCAAATGCTTAGCAACCTAATTCTATTTGTGGACTGCTTATATTAAACCAAAATAACGTCTGTTAGTGCATTTACATTCATTACCATATCAATCAAATTAGCACATTAGATTTTTTTTTACCAACAACTTATTTAGGTTGGTTTAACAAAATAAATCTAACACAAAGGAAAAATCAATGAACTGTAATATAATTCAAACATCTGTTATAATTCCAAAACATTATTTTTTACACATTATTAAAACCCTAGAAACGGCAGCTTTAACGAAAATGGATTTTTTGTCGTGTGCAAGCATTTATTCAAAAATTCGTCAAAAATAGTAAATTAACCCCAATCCAAAAGTGTTCCATTGCTTTTTTGTAGAGAAAGGTTCAAAGAATTTGAATATGCCAGTAAAAAAATTATAGATATAAAATTTACAAAGTTATTAACTCAAGAAAGAAAAAATGTTCAGTTACGAAAAATAAGTTCAACTTTAAGTCTACATAAAAAGTAGTAAACATTTTTTGTAATTTTTTCCATAAATGTAAAAAAGTTTCGTAATTTAGTTCTAAATAGAACTGTGTAAAAACATTTAACATTTTCAAATTTCTTATTTTGAAAACACGAGATTTTATGTTCTTACTACAAGTCTGCTATCAAAAATATGCCAAGTTAGAAAACGTTATTTACTAATATATGCTGGGCCCATGAAATATTATTATAACAAAGTGTAGAGAATAAATCAAAGAACTGAAATGTATACTTGTAAATTATCTTTCCATAAAAGTGTTTGACTTAGAATTATTTGAATAACAAAAGTTAGAAAAATATAGAAAACTCTCGTCTGTACAAGATGCGCGGGCAAACTCCTAAGTCTCGCCATGTTGTAAAAGTCCGTTAGGCTTCAGATTTGAACGTTAAATGAGACCGTATTAGCAGTCATTTTCCCACGGTCCTACACAATAAACTGTTCAAATATAGCATATTTGGTTTACAGGGGAAGTTAGCTTGAAGCATTATGTTTACAAAGATACCAAAATATCTCTAAAAATCGATTGAGGTCACACAGATACCACGTGAAATAAATAACGCTGTTTATTGTTTGGAAAACTGACCAATTGCAAGGGTCTACAAAACCCCTTACAACTTCAGAACTATTTGCCCGATTTTTGATTAGATGAAAGTTTTGGATAGGGGAAATTGTGATGAATCCATCGATACATAGGTTTAACTAAAACAACCTACTGGGCGGGCTTTAGAGATTGACGAAAGTTGAGTTATTTCGTTATGTTTTGTATGAATTTTTGGGCGCCGATTGATTTGTAGAAAACTAATAAACTGCAACGATGATTATACGTATGTAAATATACGTTTTAGAAAGAAATTGTAAATACAAAAAATAAAGTTTGAAACCTTTTCAATGATGTTTGTCTTTTGATATTAAAAGATTTTTAGTGGGTCAAATATTCAATACAATCACGCGTTACAAATGTGTTAATAAACAATCGCGCGGTTCTAGGGTTAATAAAACAGCTGATTTGGATCAAAAGTTGAATGCAATTTTAGGTTAGTCCTTTAATAAAATCTATGAAATATAATAATTCAATTATAAATAAAACACCTGATTTGGTAAATCTATTGTTACCTTTTATTGGTACGTCACTAATCCATTGTTGGTAAAATGATTACCTAGGTTTCAGGCTGCGTGAGCCCATCATCAGATCAATAAGGTTATATTCGTTCCATTAGGATTTCGTTATGGTTTAAGAAGCACTGTTATTACATTTCACGAACATTACAAACACTTACACAAACACACATTATATACATTGACTATACAGTTAAAAGTTAGACACGTGAATAATTATTAGTTAGTACGCACTTGACGGCGAACGGTTCGCGACTGGCTAATTATTGTCAAATTGATTTCGTTATCTAACCTTGAGTCGCAGGTTCCTTTATTTGTATTTTGATTACGCTGTCATATAAGGTATTGGAGGAGTACGAAAGTTGTTCATTTAATATGTTTTTAGGTTCTTGTTTAAACGCTTTATAAATTTCGAACTCCTCCAAGGCACTCATGTAACGTCCCTTACTACATGTGTGTAAGATTTCCATATTATTATCTATGTTTGAGTAATTATGGCAGTTATCAATGAGATGTTCAGCGTATCTCGATGTCTTAGGTTTTCCTTTAGTGGTTGGTAAATGCTCCTTGAATCGTTTTTTGAAAGGGTGCCCTGTTTGGCCGATGTAGAAGCTTGGGCAATCATTGCAAGTAATTTTGTATATGCCAGTTTTATCTTTTTTGTCCCTTAAGTTTCGGTTAGGAGGTTTAAGTTTCGACTCAAGTTTGTTGCCAGTCCTAAATGTAACCTTGATGTTACTTTTCCCCATTTCATTTTTTAGCGTGTAATTCAATTTGTTTCCAAATTCACAAGATATGTACTTAGTTTTCCGTTGT
>JAGFPH010007329.1:51185-66510 GCA_018207615.1 Philaenus spumarius | reverse complement strand
CCCTAGTAAACACATCATATCTGACAATTTAATATTTAGCTAAATTAGTGAATCAAGTGTTCCTTAACTAAATATGGTTTTTAATAAGTTTGCAAGGAAGTAAAAAAGGTTGGGAATCACTGTTCTAGAAGATTCTATATTATTTGTGTAGAATAATATACAAATTCTACATTCTAGAACATTGAGGAACATTCAGGCCAGTGTCGGGCACTTCGGCACGTGATTATAATACAGTAATAAGAAGACTAAAACGTAAATTTGTTTGATAGTTTAAAAAAATATTATATATATATATTTATCTATTGTTTACTATTGCTGGTGTTTTGATTCCTTGGTAATGTTAACTGATTGGTGTGTATTGAATGTATGATTTATATTGAGATACTATTTACGGAGAAAGTAGCTACAACTTCGTGATATATTATGAATAAATATTTAAGTTCCTCAGAACCTTTTGGTCTTTAACCTATCTGCAAATGTGACTTTTAAAAATACATTTTACATATTGGTTTGTATAAATCGGTAAATATAAATGGTTTGGCAAACTACGAACATGCATTTAAAATTTATTTCTATTTAAATAATAAATTATTCAACTCTTACCAACTAACATGTATATCCATAACGTGTATTCAAATTAATAGCGTACATTATCTGGCAAGTACATCCATGGTGAATAGCCTTCATGTACTTACAACTTGACATATTAGCTTGTTGCTGTCATGAGTAAACAACGCTAGATGTATTGGGTAAGCAAATATGGTACAGGCTACAATTAAAAAACGTGTCACTATAGAAAAGTGAATATATAATGTTAGTAGACATCCCGCCCTTTGGTCCCAACATGGGCTCTTATGGGACTGCGTTTTTTGTACCGAGTTGCGACAGATGACGACGCCATCTCGTTTTTGATGACGTAATATGCACCGACTTCCGACGCCTGGGTTTTTGCACCGAGTTGTGACGACACCATCTTGTTTTTGATGACGTAATATGCACCAAATTCCGACTCCTGGATTTTTGCACCGATTTGTGACGACGCCATCTTGTTTTTGATGACGTAATATGCACCGACTTCCGATGCCTGGGTTTTTGCACCGAGTTGTGACGACACCATCTTGTTTTTGATGACGTAATATGCACAAAATTCCGACTCCTGGATTTTTGCACCGATTTGTGACGACGCAATCTTGTTTTTGATGACGTAATATGCACCGACTTCCGACGTCTGGGTTTTTGCACCGAGTTGTGACGACGCCATCTTACTGACGTAATATGCACCGACTTCCGACTCCAAGGTTTCTGCACCGAGTTGTGACGACACCATCTTCTTTTTGATGACGTAATATGCACCGACTTCCGCTCCTGGGTTGTTGCACTGAGTTGTGACGATGCCATCTTGATGACGTAATATGCACCGACTTCCGACTCTTGGATTGTTGCACGGAGTTGCGACGATACCATCTAGATGACTTAATATACACTGACTTCTGACTGGGTTTTTGCACCGAGTTGAGACAGATGACGACGCCATCTTAGTTGTTGTGACGTTGATACGGTATTGCATTGGTTTTTGACGAATATAACATTTGTTAGTGTATAAGCTGATCATATTAACTAGGGATGCCCCGACTTAAAAAAGTAGATACATAATGTTGAGAAAACTAATTTTATAATAATTTACTATCGTACCTCCTATTTATGATCCAAAAGATAAATCTGTTTTTCTTTATTTATGGCATACAAAATAAAAGTTGAAGGCATGATATTAACAAGCTGTGAAAGACTGAACATTACTAAGGATATTGGTCAATATTATTACCTAAAATAAATAAGCTTAAAAATCTAACGGATGTAATATTTCATTACAAGGTTGGGTAACCGAAAACAAATTCTTCCAAATAAGTAAAAACAGTATTGTTTATGTGTAACTTAAGAAGGGTAGACATGGGAATATAATTACAAGAAACTTGCTTTTGGGAAAGCAATGACTTCTGATGTCTCTAGGGAAATCAACTTCGGAGAATCAGAATCGACAAGTATTAATCTGGTTTCAAATAACAGTATTCCTTTCTGCAGTAAATGTATTTTGAGCAGTGCAGTGAATATTTAAAACTTTGTCTGGAAAAACAACAGACGTAGCTGTTGTTTACTTACTTACTGGTGAAACTTGAAGCATACTTTTGTACACCAAACGTAGTATTTAATTGGTCGTACCATCTAACTGGTGACATTCTGACGAATAATTTGGTATATAGTTAACAACCCTATGACTTATAACAATCACGCCAAAAAATATACACAGTGTCGAATCTATGACATATCATTGTAGTGTTAAGTTGTTAGTCGTCCAGTTACAATGTTTGTATATTTAGTGCGTTGTGTTTTATTTGTTATAATTTATTTATTTAAGTTATTGTTAATTTGTTAATTATAATTATAGGAAATGTTTATATCTATGATAAAATTTTATATTGTCTATAAAGTTTTGAATATGAAAAAATATTTGCCTCATTCTATTGTTACTATCGTTAGTGGATTTTATCTTAATCAAATTATTTGTGACTGCCTAATAAATACAACAAGAAATTTTAAGAAAAACTAAGACACTAGTTTTAAAATAATATTACTTAATTAATAGTACTTTGCCTTTTTAAACCCATATATTTTATTCAAAATGTGTGGATTGAAATGATCTATATATATACATTCTAAATTAATGCAAATATTTTCTTCAAAATAAATAATATACAATTTCCAGCCAGCAAGGGTTTTAAGAGTAAGTAACACTTTTAACCTACTACAAATAATTAGTTTTTTGGTAATTTTACACTTTGATTATAAAAATACTAATAAAAGAGGGATTTGACAAAATCATGTCATATTTGACGCAATGTATATGTTCAACTAAGCAGTCATTCTGTTCTTAGACAACTATCAACATTTTCTTCTCAACTAAGTTATTTAAACTGATTGCCACTTTCTGAACCATTTACGAATTCATAGCTCCGGAGCATTATGTAAGGTTCAAATCAGGCGATGTCGTTGGGCAAGACTATGCAATCTAAATTCCAATAACAGGGTTTCCAAAATTATTCAATTTTTAGACTAATTGAAATTGTGTGAATGCGATTAGGTATTTATAGTAATATTGCTTCACGTTAATACGGAATATAGCGTTCTCCTGTATATTGCTTCACGTTAAGTAGCGTTCTCCTGTGATTTAAAACTTGTTTTCCTTAATTTCGAACTTCTTAAAAATATAAAAATAAACACATGAACCACATCTTACAAACTTGATTGTTAAATACCTAATGTCCCTGCATAGTACTATGCATTTTGATTTTAGAACAAACTGTAAGTAATTAAGTTATAATAATTAATTGTAATATTAAAACAGTAAGCACTAATAAACAATGACTAAACGATTCTATAAGGACCAAACTTTTGAATATAATGACATAATGTTCTTGACTTAATGCTCTTGTCAAAGTTACAGTATTTCTAATCGGGAGCTGAGTGGTGTACGGGTTAAACAGTTCGGAAATTTTGCACCTTCAAAGTAGGAAAATACAACTCAGTTTGAGCCTAGCTACTGACTTACTCCCTTTTCTTGTGCTGTACTCAGATATGTTAAAATAAAAGTTTTTCATTACAAGTTTAAAAATATATCGATACCAAACTCTAAGTGGAATGAGAAATCGATTTGTTCGTTTCCCTTTAAATTAAATTCAAAACAGATAAATCCACTGTTTAGGTAGTTAGCCTGAAACTTAATACTTCTACTAAAAGAGAAGCTATTTATTATTAATAAAAGCTAGGAGTCATTAACTTTAAAATGTGCACAAATATAATACTAATATTATCTCATTATTATTTTGTTTGTTTTAAATATCTATTCGTACATAAAGTAGTAATAAAACATGATGCATTGACAAACTCCCACAACAAGTCATTATGTATCCTTTATATAAGCTTTCAGACATTTACGACAGCAATAAATAACAATTTATGTGTTCTACGGACATCCGATACTAACAAAACTTTCTTCATAAAACTGACCTGTGTGATTGCAGAAGAAGTTATAATGAATGTATTAAATATTTTAAACCTAATAAAACGTGTTTAACTAGCAAGTGCATCTAGAAAAGCAACAATAAATCATGAAATAGCTTAGAAATCAACAAAACATAACTTTCACTCCACTAATTGGATTGATAGATTATTTTTAATTTTCAATTTTAACTAGACTATAAATGTATAAAATTTACATTCAATAATCATTGCAGCTTATTGAAACATCATTTGTACTTATATGTGTGTATAGTAAAATATATATATACAAACAAAAAGTATTTTATAAATATTTATATCTTATAACAAATAACAGTTTTATATTTGTATTTAAAGTTATTTTAGAGTGTAATTCATTACATTGAAATGATAAACATTCTAACTAACACATATTTCAGCTTTAAACGTAGTAAAATTTCTGTGCAGAAGTTCTCCAATTTAAAGTCAGCTGAGCGCAATAAAAATAAAACCAAACCTTCAAGCTGTGTTTCCTGAAAAAACGGTTGCAATTAATTAACAGTATTTAATTACCTCAGGAATTATCGTCATACAGTTTGGATATTGCAGTTTATGTTTAGTTGAAATTTAAAAACTGGATAGTAGGTTTACATTTCAAATGTATTTAGGTAATTAGTAGTTTATTTGACTTCCTTAACAATTAAAAGATTAACATTTCACTAGAATTTATTTTACTTTAAAATTGAGTTTGTAAAAAATAGCATACATTTTTTTAAACAACTATATGCTAGTCTATATTCCTGTATCACGAGTAAGCACAATAACTATTTTTTGATAAATTTATTGATAACAGGGTGCAAAGAATAGATTTTGTAAGCTATTTACGACATTTTCATAAGGAATTTTATACAACAGTGTATTTTAAAGTTCATTAAGTTTACAATTTTAAATATGCGTTTCTATGATATATTTTCCTTCCTGTAAAAGTCACCTGAGCAATGTGTTTGAAATTACAATTCCTGGTACTGAATTGAAGTGTAAGTCATTTATTTCTTCAGACGTATAATTTAGTTTTCCTCAGATAATGAATGATTGGAATTTGTCTGTCACTAAATAATATTAATGATAAATAGAGCATTTTGAAGAAAACTTTCGATTCTTACCCACCTGTAGAATGTATCAATTTTGATTCTAAAGTTATAAATCTGTCACATTCACTCCTGGTACAGTAAACTAAGTTATTGATACTCTTACTCATTTAAACTTATTTCATCTAATCTTTCACAATGGAGAAAAGCAAATATTTTACCACATCAAAATATATGAAAAAAAATAATAATTAATGACCTTTTAGTAAAGTATTTCTTTGATTAAAATTCAGCTGCATTCTAAAGACATTCTAATTATTATATATTCGTCATTTATATAAAACAAATGAGATAAATTAATGATAATAAATAATAAATTCTCTTTTGCTAAATATTCCTCTAATGAAACCTTAATTATTAAGAATTTTTAAATTAATTATACTCACATTTTCGACATAAGCTCGACATAAATAGTCACACCATCTAAACCAAGGTTTTGAAGGGTGTTATCCATGCAATATATATATGTGTTTAGTCAGTTTCCCAAACAGCTAAAGAAGTATAATTTTATTCTCAAATCTCTTATTTGCAATGGCACGTCTAAGTATTATTTCGTCAAATTTATCAAAGTCGCATTCAAACTGTTTGTTTCCAAATTATTCTAAATTACATGTCATGTACGACAACACGTCAGCAACAGAGTAGAATGATCATTAATCTAAACACTACACATCGTTCCAAGATAAAGATGTTTCATCTTTCAGAAACTACTGAAGTGACTACTGTAAAGATAAATAACTTTTCTTCATTTTTGTTATTGCCTTATATAATGGATATATATCATATGATTATATAACCTTACAGCATCGTTAAGTTAAACCCCTTCAATAGGTCAACACCCCCCGCATAATCCTCTCCATAGACTTAAATTTTTTGAACGCGGAATTCATTACTCTGGTATAAAGTTGTTTAATACACTTCCAGGAAATATTAAAAACTTAGATTCTATCCACAGTTTCAAGAGTTCACTCAGGTGCTACCTCCTAGAAAATTTGTTCTATTCTGTGGAAGAATATCTTTCCACAGGTACCTGAGCCCAGTCTGCAGGTGTCAGGAAGGGCTTATTTGTTTTTAAAATATTATAATCAATAATTATATGTATATAAACTGTATTAACTGTGTTTTTTAATTTTTTGTTTTTCTAATCAAATTTGTATGTAAATTTATGTGTGATTTTGTGTATATTATGTATGTTTTATTATTTTGTACTTTTATTTATATAAAGTAGGCTAAGTTATGACATGTCACATATTCCAATGGATCACAGCAAAAGTGATGAAAAGAATAAATAAATAAATAAATCACTTGAGATTTTAGTATTAAGGGTCTGCTGTATATAACATAAGAGCAATGTTAAATTTTAAACCATTTATTTCGTTTACTTTTTATCATAAAATTGTTTACAAGGTCTCATATTAAGCACAGTCACAATACGCATCCGTCTTGTAATTTACATTCTTTAAATGAATTTTATTTGTTAGGTAAATGACATTTTGTAAGTACAAAGTTTGAATTTTTTTCCTAACACAATACAAAATTAATGATGAAAAATATTTTGCAAGCCGGATCCGAAATTTTATAAAGAATTTTCAGTTTTTTTTTTCAACACTCAATTACAAAAGATAGACCTATAAAATGGTTTGAAATGAGGCAATGTCAAAGCGTTCAGCTGCAATAAATTGCACTGTTTAGATATTGATACAGTAAGAAGCGGTTGCGTTTCCGGTTGCTTTCTCGTTTTCTGGAGCAGACCCTCAACCGAGCAATGAATTAATGAACACGTGCGTATACGAAGGAGTGACATGTTTTTTAAATGTTTCTCATTCAAAGTGTTGAGATGTATGTTTATGTGTTAGTTGCGTGTTATGTGTATTTTAGAGTTGACGCGCATTTAAATTGAATGCAATAAGAACAAAAATTCGGTTTGACAGTGCCTGAATTAAATAGGCGAAACGGTCGCCACCGACATAAAAAATTTCGGACTGAGAGCAGTATAACAAGGTATTTATAATAATCATATAAACATAAATGTCTTCAATTAGTGATACAGGGCTGTGTACTTAGACACATATTGTTAAAGGAAATTTGAGAACATTTATTATTAGTACAACACAACACAAACACAAACAACGAATGCATTGAAATTAATTTGTACTCAATCTTGTCAGCACGAAAGCCAGGTCAGAACTGTTCTGTTTGTTTGAGTTCTGACCCGTCTTTCATGCTGACAACATTGAGTGGTGTACAAATTAATTTCAATGTATATATTGTTTGTGTTTTGTGTTTGTATTGTACTGTTTAAATGTTGTAGCAGTTATTTAATGTTCTGACGACCTAGTGTGTGTTATAATTTAAACACCTGATGATGGATGAGTGAAATCATCATAAACCGAGGTAGTGTTTTTAGTACAAAGAATGTACAACTAGACGGATATAACAGGTAATGTTTCATTAACATATTTATGAATTCAGTGAAACCAACCTGTCCACAATGAATAAAATGTATTCGGCTATTTTTCCTTTATCAGGATTATTATTGAAGAAAACTCCTTAACTGTGATAAAACCATTAATGAAAACACATGCAAAGCATGAAAGGCCGTAGCCAGGATAACTTTGAGAGGGGGGGTTCAGGTCAGTAGAAGCGGCTGACTATCAGTGCATTCGAAACGTCATCCCAGTATTAGGAGTATTTTCAATTCACAGTGTATTGCGTGCTTCGCATGCCAATTCCGTATTGGGAGTATTTTCAATTCACAGTGCATTGCGTGCTTCGCACGCCAACCACCGTATTGGGAGTATATTCAATTCACAGTGCATTGCGTGCTTCGCACGCCAATCCCCGTATTTGCAATATTTTCAATACACAGAGCATTTTTAAGCTTATGCACGCCTATTTTAAGCTTATGTGCGTCCGCTTTAAAATATTAGTGGCTATTACGTAGAAAGGTTCAAAATAAAAAATTAAGTAATTTCTACTCATTTATGCTATAAACATAAAAAAAAACGAAAGGTCATCTCCTAGCATAGGAAATACGAAATTTGCGTAGCAGTGAACGTTTAAAATGTTGATATAGTGACCCATTTAAAATAATATAGGATGTAAGGATGATGAATGATTTTGTTTTGTTAGAGTACAGTATTTTTGTTGAACCTTTTTTCTTACTTAATAGATGAGATCAAGCTCACAACTCTCAAGAGAAGAGAGTACGGCTGTAACCTACTGCATCCATGTGTATTGTAGGCCTACGTTGTAGTTTAATCAAGCAAATCTAAATATTAGTTTGATGGAAAATATGTTGCTGGATCACCTGTTGTGTTGTCTAGTTTATAATTTAACTTGCACCTTTTAAACCTAGTGTTAAATTTAACTGGTAAATTTTGGAGGGGGATTTTGACCCCCTAACCCCCCCTGGCTACGACCTTGCAAGCATGTAAAAAATTCACAAAAACAATAATAAACATAGTGTTATGCTGAATAGCCGAAACGGCCGACGTTGTAAACAATACGAGGATTGACTACTGACGATAGTTGTAATATTATAATAATTGATTTAAGGCAAATATAAGATTGTATGCTTAGATTAAAATTTAGTAAACACTCTTTTTTTACGTTTTACAAATAATTTCACTAAATTAAATTGTTCAATTTCATATAATTTACAAATGATGGCCGTTTAAAATAAACAGATTAATAAACAAATCTAGAAACCCATTAACTTTAAAGGAAACTAATAAGAGACATGTGTACCTTTTTTAACGAGACACCAGTTTCTAGTAGTTCTTGTCTTTCTTTTGCTTAAGGGTCGGCTCTAGTAAAACAGAAAACAACCTGCGACTCCAGCGTAGCGGCGGTAGGTTACGCGGACATTGCTCATCCTAAATCCATTTAAAACCCTCAATTGTTCAAATATCGTATTTTTTTTAAATACCAAACTCTTGGGAACAATATTCTTCATCCGAATGGCTTCGTAATTTTTCGCTACAATTAATAGTTACAACGTAAACAAATATTTAAAGTCACCCTATAGCGTCTGTAAGTTACACGGACATTGATCAGCCTAAATCCATTTAAAACCCGCAATTGTTCAAATAGCGTTTAAAAAAATACCAAACTCTTGGGGACGAAATTCTTCATGCAAATGGCTTGGTAGTTTTTCGCTATAACTAATAGTGACAACATAAAAAAATATTAAAAATCAATGTTTTAAATTGTTAATAAATATTAAACAAAATGTTTTTCTTAGTTTTGGAAAAGCCATTTGAATGCATATTGGCCATAGCTTTAAAATGACATATCGTTCATAATTATCCGATCAAAAATAAAGGTAGAAAAATTTGGATTTTAATTTAACATTGGTCTTATACAGTGTCAGCCAACATGGCCGACAGCTAGAGCCGACCCTTAATTCAAAAGACAAACTTTGACCAATTAGTAATATTTTAGTAGTAGTAATCCCAAGTTTTTTTAGAATTTTGATATCAAAACAAATAATACTCAAATTATTTTCCCAGGTTTTGATAGCAATACTAATGTCTGCAAAATACACATAAATAAACTGGAAGCATTGAATGAAGTCCTTGACGTTGACTGACAAATTTACTAATCCTTAAATCGAAATAAAGCGATATGAATATCCTCATGCTATGTACTCGATCACTGACAGTTACAATCTAGTTATAAATCGTTGCATTCATACCATGTACAAACTCTGACATGCTCTTAAGTGTGCTGAATTAGACTAACTCATCAACTTACCGCCAAATGCAAACATCATAGCAAACGTAATATAGTTTGAGTTTGTATTGTGACAAGTGATTGTCTCTTTATTTTGACTGTGATTAAAAAATAATATCTGTGACGTCGAATTATGAATCATGAACACAAACTCCGGTTGAACTTTGATCGATATAAATATTAATCATCTTTATTTCCAATTAATTAATCTCTTATCTTTGTTGACTCAGTGGTGCCAGACTCTTATCTTTGTTGACATAAGAAGCCAAAATTTGTGCGTATTCCTTATCAGTGACCTTTGGACGGCGGCGTGAATTCCGGTGTTGACTACTTATACCACAGGCATATGACAATTATAAAGGTAATATTTATAATCTAAACTTGAGAATCAAACCAGTTAATTAAATTTTAACGAACTAACTAAATAAGTGATTTATCTTGCATCAGAAGATCAACATTTGTCAATTGATTGATGTATTGCGCCACAAACCATGCACTCAAAACAAACTTTAGGAGCAGGTTAGCTTCAAAGTTTTTAATTTGTTAAAACTATAAGGAATGAATCCTGGTAGCCTATCTTTTAAAGTTGATATTTGCTTATGTTATATTTGCCTGAAAGTAACTATAGTCTGTATACTTCAGGTTGGCCGATGTAACCGGATTACCTGAGTCTACCCTTAATCATTCATTCATCGCCTCCTCCGTCAGGGATGCAGCTGTTTAGGGAATGAGTCACGTCCTGCCTGAGTTCCTACGAGGTTACACTTTTTTAGCAAACAATAATTTTACATTTTTAAATACATAATTGAAATCTACTAAAAACGTTATGAAAAATGATACCAAACTTGACTTCCGTATCATAAAATTGAATATGGCAGCGGCAAAATGTAATGAGATACAAACAGCTAACATGTTTTGGTGATTAATACTAATTTTAAAATCTAACATAGTCGAGTTTGGTATCAATTTCCGTGTTTTTTTAGTAGATTCCAAATGAATGTTTAAAAATGTCAAACTATGGTTTGCTCAAAAATTTTATCCTCGTAGGAACACAGCCAGTAGGTTACTCAATTCAGCCGGCGTGGTATTATAAGTGTGGCCTCAGGTAGTTCCGGATCCATCGGCCAACCTGAAGTATACAGACTATAGTTTGGCTTCAGAAAGACTGCGTATGCTTTTGATCGTGTTTGTGAAGTCAATATAATTTTGAATATTAGTGCTGTTATTAAACAGGTTGTTCCTTTATTTTGCACAATAATTGAAAGCTTTTGGAAATTAACTAATTGATTGTCTGGTCTGCCTTCCTTGTGTAATTTTTGTATATTAATATTGGGTATTTTGTAGAAAATTTAAAATTTGAACTAAAGTTATGAATAAAACAAAATGTGTACAATGATATTGGTGAAGTACATACATACGTAGGCTATATGACATTTACAAAAGTTCATTTTTTATATGATTTTAGTCACACTATATATATATTGACTGAACATTACTATAAGCAATACTTTGTATTTTGTAACATTTTTGAATGAGCCGACAATGTTCAGTGAGATCGTATCAGCGTGTTAACTGATAATATTATGCAAATGAAGTACAGTTCTTTTACATTTTGCTGCAATGCTGTAACATGTCCAAAAGTTAGTCCCTTTAGAACGAGTTTGGAATTATTATTCTATAATTTAATTACACACAACATCCTTCAACATATGCATTAGTTATTAGCTTGTGTATAACATTTTGTCAAACATATGAAATGTACATATTTATAAAATCAAACTAATCTCATTATAAATATGTTTTTAACATACTAAACATTTTCGTTATTTGTACATAACTAATTTGTATTATACGTAGGAGATTTGTTTCCTGATGGTGACTATAGTAAAATAGGGTAATTTTTTCAAATTTTTTGTTGAAATCTTTGTAATTATAACCATTAACTCGCCATCCTATATAATTTCAAAATGTTTAATACCTCGCCTCCAGGGCCTTACATCTTTTATTTATTTGCCGTAAAGAACACTTTTGAATTTGAGAAAATTATGCAAAACATTTCACTAACGAATAGTTTATATTTGGTCCCATTTGATGTAGTGTCTTTATCAGAGTGTTCCAGTGGATGAAACTATAGAAAATATAAAAAATACTGTTAAAATTAGTGTTTGACAGTTTAAATGACAGCAAAGTTCGGGAGTTTTTATTACTCATAAATATGTGATTGTGTAAAAACCGTTTCTAGTTTAATAACAAGTTTTATGAACAAGATAAAGGCACAGCTATGAAAATCCTCTGTCTAGTTTTATTGCTATTTTTTATATGAGTTGGTTTAAATAAACGTTAAAAACCCATGGAGAGTTTTCCTCGAGTGGGATTTCGTTATGTATGTGCCATTTTTGCAGTGTTTGACAAAAACGAAAATCTTGACGAATTATGTGATAAAATCAATGAGTTTTACTGAACGATAAGCTTTACTATTGAAATTAAAGAAGAATACAACCTTCCGATTCTAGACATGAATGTGTATAGGAAACATATTGTTTAGCGTATATAGAAACCCCTCACATACAAACAGAGATATATAACTGAGAATGCACACAAATCATTGGCACATAAAAGAGCTGCTTCCAATTCTATGGTTCTACAGATTAGAACAAGAAATATAGAATAGGTAATTTTCCTTTGTGTAAGGACAACTACGAGAAAGAACTGAAATTTATTTATAGCGCTGCGATATTTAATAATTATTCTAATGAAATGATAGACAACATAGTAGAAAACTTATATTCAAGAAAATTAAGGAATCGAGTTCTACCGTGGATAGCAAAAATTTCCAACAACGATGAGTTAAAACAACGTATGCTCCACCACTGTCTAATACTGGTAAAAAATCAATTGCAAAATATGCAAATGTGAATGCAGCTTTGTCAGTTGAGTGTAAATGTTAGGAAACCCTAAAGATAAAATTCAGGAACAGGTCAAATCTGGAATGTATTGTATAAACTGTGAAATTTGTCCGAAAATATATGCAGAAGTTCAAAGACAAGAACTAAAAAACATTGTTCTCATTTGAAGTACAATAGGATGCTTCAAAATTGCATCTGCCTTATGGCTAAGCAATTTTTAGATTAAAACCAGAAATTAAAATAGAAAACACTGAATTATTTCAAAATGTAACTAATCTTAACACAAAAGATATTTGGGAAATTTTTTTATATTAACAAATATAATACAACAATTTTTGTTTGTGAATTAGGGTCAATAAAAATTCTATATTAATGTAAACAGAAATGTAATGTATTGTTTGAGATTATTATTAGTTTAGTAATATGTTTACTTATATAGTTAATTTAGGCTAGCTATAACAATGTTAGGCATATTAATGCCTTATAAATTTAACATTCATTAGGCCACGCCGCTTTTAGTTGTGTATAAATACAGGTCATGAAACACAGTTAGGTTAGTTTTAGTTTGACTATTGTATATCGCGCATTTCTAAAGATGGGGACTGAGTCGTTAAAACGCGTTTGAGTTAACAAACTTATTAGTTGTGAAATTCTGTGTTCAAATAGTTTTCTATCAATATATCTTCTCATTTAAATGAATTTAATAAATCTTAATTTAATTGTATCCATAGTAATTACATAAAATTTAATAACATTAATGTATATGGTATGATTTAATTATTAGATGAGATGTATAAAAAAAACTTGAGGAGTTTATTTATTGAAATGTATAATTAAATTATTTATAGACACGACAGGCAGAATCAGACGCAAATTATTGTTAATATAATAACAACACAAAGTATTGTGTCGTAAACATAACCTTAAAATGTTTACTTAGTTGAACCACGAAACCAGGTGTTATGTTTTAAGGACTAAGACATTGAGAATGTGATGTACTATTCGGTAACCAAAAGTTAAAACAAAAGTTGTAAACCTACCATTCAAATATGCACGAAAAAGCCGTTATATTTCAACGAATACAACCTTCCATGCTCTAAACTATTCGGGAACCGATAACAGTATCAACCATAATGAGTTAAGACAAAGCGTATCAAAATTAACTGAAAATTGTGTTATCCTGTTTAGTAAAGTTAAATGAATAATATTTAAAGTCGAAAAGAAAAAAAAATTGCATGCATTGATAGGAAACATACATATTTTAAAATGTTGCTTAAAAGTTTGAATATTAAACTATAGTACCTACTTATTTAAGGAAGAAGTTAAATTAAATAAATGTAAAACAATTTTAATTTGATAATATTTACTCTTAGTTGCAACAGTTTACCAACTTTGTGAGTTAAATGAGAAAACTGTTTAAACTTTAACTCATTAAATGGTAATTACTTATTAGCTAATTAATTTATGAAGGGCAGATGAGCTATTTTAGTGAGACGTTTTATTTTGAGACCTTAGTGGTCTATGAGTGCATATATACAGGGTGATTTTTAAGTATGGAAACGGCTTTATATTGCGCAACTGGGACGTTCTTGGCGGTAGAAACTTATGCTAACCTGTACAGTTTTAAAAATCCTACTTTTTGGTGGTTTTGAAATTTTTGTCCGCCATATTGGATTTAACTTTATTATTTTAAATGAGATGATGGTCATATGACACATCATCTCAATGTAAAATTTCAAAAGAAAAACAATGGCGCAAACCGGTTTTTGATAGATGCCTTCGTTGTAGAGTTATTAGCATTCAAAGTTGCAGTTTTGGGAAAATTGTGTTCACAATAAAATGATGTAGAACGCACTGCACTATCCATTTTTACATTTTAAACTGCATATTATTTTATATCACTTTTCTTGTAATAATGCGTAGAACGTAAATAAATTTTTAACAAATTGTCGCAGCTGATCTTTTAGATACCTATTAGCTGAATTTAGCACCTACAGCTGATGTATGGTTCATGAAATAGCCACTTATTTTTAGTTGTTGCTATGTCCATTTATTGTTATACTTATTATTATCATATCTAACCACCATTTAAATTTAGTTTTTTAGATACTTCATGAATAAAAAATGTAAAATTGGATGGTGCAGTGCGTTCTACCTAATTTTATTGTGAACACAATTTTCAAAAAACTGCAACTTTAAATGCTAATAACTCTACAACGAAGGCATCTATCAAAAAACGGTTTGCGCCATTGTTTCTCTTTTGAAATTTCACATTGAGGTGATGTGTCATATGACCATAATCTCATTTAAAATAATAAAGTTAAATCCAATATGGCGGAACCAAGATGGCGGACAAAAATTTCAAAACCACCAAAAAGTAGGATTTTTAAAATTGTACAGGTTAGCAAAAGTTTCTACCGCCAAGAACGTCCCAATTGCGCAATATAAAGCCGTTTCCATACTTAAAAATCACCCTGTATATATATATATAATATGTACGTC